>CAUYQV010098977.1:0-12077 GCA_963574575.1 Galagoides demidoff | reverse complement strand
TATATACCAACAGCAGCCAAGCTGAAAAAACAATCAAGGACTCATTCACAGTAGTGCCAAAGAAGATGAAATATTTGGGAGTTTACCTAACAAAGGATATGAAAGATCTCTATAAAGAGAACTATGAAACTCTAAGAAAATAAAAAGCTGAAAATGTTAACAAATGGAAAAACATGCCATGCTCATGGCTGGGAAGAATCAACATTGTTAAAATATCCATACTACCCAAAGCAATATATAATTTTAATGCAATCGCTATTAAAGCCCCACTGTCATACTTTAAAGGTCTCGAAAAAATAATACTTCATTTTTTATGGAATCAGAAAAAAACCTCAAATAGCCAAGACCTTACTCAGAAATAAAAACAAAGCAGGAGGAATCACACTACCAGACCTCAGATTATACTATAAATTGATAGTGATCAAAACAGCATGGTACTGGCACAAAAACAGAGAGGTAGATGCATGGAACAGAATAGAGAACCAAGAGATGAACCCAGCTACTTACTGTTATCTGATCTTTGACAAGCCAATTAAAAACATTGAGTGGGGAAAAGATTCCCTATTTAACAAATGGTGCTGGGCAAACTGGCTGGTGACCTGTAGAAGATTGAAACTGGACCCACACCTTTCATCATTAACTAAGATAGACTCTCACTGGACTAAAGATTTAAATATAAGAAATGAAACTATAAAAGTATTAGAAGAAAGTATAGGGAAAACATTTGAAGAAATCGGCCTGGGTGAAAATTTTATGAGGAGGACCCCTCAGGCAATCAAAGCAACATCAAAAATACACTATTGGGACCTGATCAAACTAAAGAGCTTCTGCACAGCCAAGAACACAGTAAGTAAAGCAAGCAGACAGCCCTCAGAATGGGAGAGGATATTTGCAGGTTATGTCTCTGACAAAGGTTTAATAACCAGAATCCACAGAGAACTTAAGTGTATTAGCAAGAAAAGAACAAGTGATCCCATCTCAGGGTAGGCAAGGGACTTGAAGAGAAACTTCTCTGAAGAAGACAGGCACATGGCCTACAGACATATGAAAAAAATGCTCATTATCATTAATCATCAGAGAAATGCAAATCAAAATTACATTGAGATATCATCTAACTCCAGTAAGATTAGCCCACATCACAAAATCCCAAAACCAGAGATGCTGGCATGGATGTGGAGAAAGGGGAACACTTCTACACTGCTGGTGGGAATGAAAACTAATATGTCCCTTTTGGAAAGATGTTTGGAGAACACTTAGAGTACTAAAAATAGACCTGCCATTTGATGCTGTAATTCCTCTACTAGGTATATATCCAGAAGACCAAAAATCACATTACAACAAAGATATTTGTACCAGAATATTTATTGCAGCCCAATTCATAATTGCTAAATCATGGAATAAGCCCAAGTGCCCATCGATCCACAAATGGATCAATAAATTGTGGTATATGTACACCATGGAATACTATGCAGCCATAAAGAAAGATGGAGACTTTACCTTCTTCATGTTTACATGGATGGAGCTGGAACATATTCTTCTTAGCAAAATATCTCAAGAATGGAAGAAAAAGTATCCAATGTATTCAGCCCTACTATGAAACTAGTTTATTGCTTTCATACGAAAGTTATAGCCCAATTATAGCCCATGAATATGGGGACAGGAGAGGATGGGTGGTGGGAGGGTAATTGGTGGGACCACACCTATGGTCCATCTTACAAGGGTACATGTGAATCTTTCTAAATGCAGAATATAAATGTTTTAACACAATAACTGAGAAAATGCCATGAAGGCTATGTTAATCGGTTTGGTGAAAATATTTTAAATTGTATATAAAACCAGCACACTGTACCCCATGACTGCATTAATGTACACAGCTATGATTTAATTTAAAAAATAATAAAAAATCTCTCTCTCTCTTTTTTTGTTTTGGCAGAAACAGAGTCTCACTTTATTGCCCTTGGTAGAGTGCCATGGCATCACACAGAACCCGTCACCCTTGGTATATAGGGCTGGTCGCATACCCACTGAGCCACAGGTGCCACCCTAAATTAAATCTCTTATTAATACTGTTTAAAGTAGAAGTATTGAGAATGTAGGAGATTTATTAGTCAGGGCTCTGCTACTCGCTGTGTGATCTAGAGAAGTCACTGACCCTCTCTGAACTTTGACTTTATTCATTGATAAAGTCAATAATATATTCAATTGATGAAGTCAATGACAATAATACTTGCTCTGCATACCTCACAGGTGATGTAAAAATCCACTGAGATTGTTGGATATAAAATTCTTTCTAATTGAGACAAATTTATCACTTACAGTTGGCTCTGGTGTAGAAAGGACAGTGCTGTGTGGCTCTGTCACCCGGTGTCAGAGGAGTCTCTTGGTGTACAAAAAATAATAATAAATGTTGTTGAGTCTCTTGTTCCTTCACATTTTGAAGGAGCTTCCACCAGATTCAGAAAAAGAATCTAATCAGCATTTGGGGAAAAGTGTTTTTACTGGAACTTCTGATAGGTTTTAACTCCAGGAGCACATAGGCTTGCAAGGTTATCTAGTCCAGGAATGCTATCTCACAGAGAAAAAATGGTCTTTGACCATCTTATCCATCCGGAGAGGACAAGCACAGAGAGGAGTAAAGAACAGACAGAAAATGCAGCTTAAAGACCAGGACAGGTTTATTGAGATAAACCTGAGTAGAGCCTCCCTTACAATCTACCTGCTCATATATCCTGTTAGGTGGGAAACCTGTTTGGGCCAGAGTTTAGCCTGCTAGGGTGGGAAAGTCCACTGGGGGGTGAAGTTTTTTTTCTTCTGGGGCCTGACAGGGCTGATCTCTGAGAGATGCCCTTCTTCTGCAGGTCAAGACCCAAGAGCTGTGGAGGGGGCCCTGCATTGGGTGCCGTCTTGCAATAGTCTGGCTCTCCCATTTTAGTAGTCTGCCTGCCCCATTCTCAATTATTGATTCATGTCAAAAAATTGGGGGAGGGCAGACATTTAGGGTTGCTCTGCTAAGGAGCATGATGTGTCTGAGCAATTGGGACCCACAGTATCTGAATTGTTCCAGAGGTCACTTGACAGTAGCAAATACTGGGGCTGGGAAACCTCTCCTCTGCCTTTGTATGGCTCTTGAACTATGTGGGACTTAATGCTAAAAATGCATTATATGAGGTCAAGGGCAGAGCCTCCAACATACAGACATTTGTGTCTCCTGGTTTACAGGGTTAAATATTTATTAAATGGCTCAGCACCTGTAGCTTAGCCACATACACCGGGGCTGGTGGGTTCAAACCCAGCCCGGGCCTGCCAAACATTGACAACTACAACCAAAAAATAGCTGGATATTGTGGTGGACACCTGTAGTCCCAGCTACTTGGGAGGCTGAGGCAAGAGAATGGCTTGAGGCTAAGAGTTTGAGGTTGCTGTGAGCTCTGATGCCATGGCACTCTACCAAGGGTGACATAGTGAGATCCTGTCTCAATGTATATATATATATTTATTAAATGAAGACATGACTGAGGATAACTGAGGCTGCATATCAAAGAGCAGAAAAAGTGGCAGCTCTTGGCACATTGTATACTCAAGACAGGGGACCTGCTCCTTCATAACTGCAAAGAAATCCTGCCAGGCTTGAAGGCTGTCTCACCCCTTCCAGACAGATCATGTCACCTTGATGGCCCACAGTGTCAAATAAAAGACTGCACACTTCATTGCATAAACTACTGCAGGATGGCACCCGGCATAGGGCCCTCTTCACAGTGCTCAGGTTTCAATTTGTAGAGGAAGGGCTATTTCTGGAAGATGAGCCCTGCCAGGCCCCAGAAGGAAAAAATATTATTAAACATTTTTAATAAACATGTTTAATAAACATAAATGTGACTGAGGATGCATACCAAAGAGCAGAGAAAGTTCACTCTGCGTGAGGTTGCTCAGAAAAAAAAAAAAAGAAAGAAAGGAAAAGAAATGGGGCAGCACGTGTGGCTCAAAGGAGTAAGGACCTGGGGGCCAGAAGTGGCGGGTTCAAACCCAACCCTGGCCAAAAAAAAGAAAGAAAAAAGAGCAGAGAAAGTGGTAGTTCTTGGCAGATTATATTCTCAAGGCAGGTGACCTGCTCCTGCATAACTGCAGGGAGATTCTGCCAGGCTTGTGGGCTGTCTCACCCCTTCCAGTGAGATTGAGTCACAGCAATGGCCCATGGGTGTTGAATAAAGAGCTGCACAGTTTAAGGACATGAGAAGTTAGAATACAGTTCAAAGGACAGCAGTCATCTGATAAAGACTTTAGAAAAGGTGTGTGTGGGTAGGTGCTGGGTATTGAAATTATTTAAACCTGACAAGAAGAGGCTGAGCAAAGTGTGACCCCTTTTTAGTTTTGTGTGTATGGCAAGACATTATGAAAAGATCACATTTATATGGCCCATGGGATAATCAAGTGAGGCTGCTCAAGACTAGGTTTTGCCATAAGGCTTTGACACTCCTAGGTCCTACCCTGCCACAAGAACTGAGGGAGTTAAGAGCTTACCACACTGTCGCCTGTGCCTAGCTTGGGGGAGCCATAGGCCTATTATGAAATTCATGTAGAGGGCCAGGACTATCTGTATTTTAGGAAGCATTAGGAAAAGTATGGGCTCTGTGCTCGTAGCACAGTGCTTATGGCATCAGCCACCTACACCGAGGCTGGCGGGTTTGAACCCAGCCCGGACCAGCTAAACAACGACAACTGCAACAAAAAATAGCTGGGTGTTGTGGCGGGCACCTGTAGTCCCAGCTACTTGGGAGACTGAGGCAAGAGAATCGCTCAAGCCCAGGAGTTTGAGGTTGCTGTGAGCTGTGATGCCATGACACTCTACCAAGGGTGACATAATGAGACTCTGTCTCAACAACAACAAAAAAAGTATGGTCAATATAATGAATGAAAGATTTAAATAAAAAGAGGAAATGATTTTTAAAAAAACCCAAGATGTATGTTGATAGAATTTTTTCTATGTATGGCAGCTTTGGGGGCACCCTGCACTAGAGGTAAGCAAAAAAAATAAATAATAGCATCATAATTGCCAGGCACATCAACACTGCACTGTCAGGGCTGGACAAATCATCAAAGCATAAAATAAAGAAACACTGGATACAAACAATACTCTAAAAAAATGAACCTAACACACATTTACTGGCATTCACCCAGAAATTACTGAATACACATTCTTCTCATCACAATATGAGGCATTCTCCAAGATGATATTATATTATGGCACAAAACACATCTCAACAAATTAAAAAATAATCAGAATTATTACATATATTTTCCTCATACTATAGTGGAATAAAACTAAAAAGGAATTATAAGAGAAATATTAAAATCTATTTAAAAAGTCATGGAAATTAAACAACCTGCTGCTGACAGATTATTTGGCCAATAATGAAATTCAGATGGAAATTTTTAAAATTCCTTAAACTGAATTACAAAAGGAATATTAGCTATTAGATCTATGGGATTAAGCAAAAGAAGGCCTAAGGAAAATATTAATAGTCTTAAATCCCCAAATCAAAAATACAGAAGGATCTCAATTTACCAACCTAATGTCACATCTCAAGAAACCAGAAAAGGAAAAACAAACAAAACCCAAAGCCTGCCAAAGAACAGAAATAACAATGGTCAGAGAAGAACTAAATGAAATAGAAAACAAACAAAAAATATACAAAGTATCAATCAAAAAAATTAGATCTTTAAAGAGATCAACAAAATCAATAAGCCTCTTGCTAGATTAACCAGGAATAGGAGAGAAAGGACCCAAGTAAGCTCAATCACGAATGAAAAAGGAGACAATACAACTGATAACAACAGAAATATAAAACATCGTCTGTAAATATGAGCCAAACTTCTAAGCATATAAACTAGAAAATGTAGAGGAAATGGATGAACTCCTGGAAACACACAACCTCCCAAGACTTAGGAAGAAGTAGAGGTTCTGAACAGACCAGTAATGAGCAGTGAGATCAAAGCAGTAATAATAAAAAAAAACTCACAGTGAATTAAAAGCCCCAGACCAGATGGATTCACAATTGAATTCTACCAGACTTGCAAATAAGAGCTAGTACACATATGTAGAAATTTACCCATAATATCAAGAAGGAGGGAGCCTTCTCTAACTCATTCTGTGAAGCCAGTATCACCTTGATTTAAAGCCAGGAAAGGACAAAAGAAAAAAGAATGATAGACAAAAATTTCTTATGAATATTGAAGCAAAAATCCTCAATAAAATACTAGCAAACTAAATTCAACAACATTTCAAAAAATAATAATCCACCATGAACAAGTGACCTCCATCCCAGGGATACAAGAATGATTCCACACATGTAAGTGATTCACTACACAAATGGAATCAAAACAAAGATCACATGATCATCTTGATAGATGCAGAAAAAGCATTCAACAAATCCCACACTCTTTCATGATAAAAATTCTCAACAAGCTAGGCATGGAAGAAACATATTTCAAAATTATAAAAGTGGCATATGACAAACCCACAGTCAATATCATTCTGAATAGGGAAAAATTAAAAGCATTCTCCCTATGAGCTGGAACAAGACAATGGTTGCCCACTGTCATCACTTCCATTCAACATAGTACTGGGAGTCATATTCAGAGAAATCAGGTTAGACAAAGTAGTATCCAAAACAGGAAAGATGAGCTCAAACTCTCACTTTTCCCTGAGGATATGATCTTGTATCTAAAAAGTCCGAAGAGACTCCTGCAAATAATAAATATATTCAGCAAAGTCTCAGGTTACAAAATCAATGTACACAAACTAGTAGCATTTCTATATACCAAGAACTGTCAAACAGAGTGAATTCAAAGACTCAATACCATTCACATTAGCTACAAGGAAAATAAAATACTTAAAAGTACACTCAACCAAGGAGGTAAAGCATCTCTACAAGGAGAACTACAAAATATTGAAGAAAGAAAATCACAGATAACACAAATGAAAAAATAAATCATGCTCATGGATTGGTAGAATCAATGCTATTAATATGTCCATACTGTTCAAAATGATGTACAGATTCAATGTAATCCCCATCAAAATACCAATGTCATATTTCATAGATGTGAAAAAAATAATTCTATTCTTCATTTGTAACAAAAAACAGCACCCCCCCCCTCAAAAAAAGGAGCTCAAATAGTGAAAGCAATCTTAAGCAAAAAGTACAGATCTGGTGGCATCACATCAGTAGACTTTGAACTATATACTATAAGGCTATATTAACCAAAGCAAACTGCTATTGGTACAAAAATAGATACACAGGTACTGTGTTTCCCTGAAAATAAGACCTACCCCCAAAATAAGCCCTAGCAGGATTTCTATATATTTGTTAAATATAAACCCTGCACCGATAATAAGACCTAGTGATGGGCGTGGCTATGCAGCACACCATGCATTTCAGCACCTAGTGGTAAGGAAGACTGGAATGCCTTTTATCTGCCACAGCTCCTTTCTCTGAGCCATTCTCACTTGAGCTGGCACGCGTGTGGTAACCACAGTCGCAGGCATCCTATTGCACACATGCGAACGGCTAGGGGAAAGGAGTTCACGCATCACTAGTGCCAACCCCACCAACAAGGTTGGCTCCCCCTGTCAGGTTCCAGAAGAAGATGACTTAACTGTATTTGAATAAATGTAGATTGTTGTATACTTAATAAAGATAAGACATCTGAAAAAAGCCCTAGTGTGTCTTCTTGAGAAAAAATAAATAGAAGGCCGTGTCTTATTTTCAGGGAAACACGGTATAAAACCATCTATCTACTGACTGATCTTTGACAAAGAAGACAACAATGCAGATTGGGGAAAGAAGCTTTATCCAATAAATGGTTCTGGGAAAAATTGGATAGACACCTTCAGAGTAATGAAATAGAAGCCCTACCTCTCACCACTTTCAAAAATTAATTAAAGATGGAGAAAAACTTAAATGTGAGGCGATAAACCATACAAATCCTAGTAAAAAATGTAAGAATAACTCTTGTAAATATTGGCCTGGGCAAAGAATTTATGACTAAGACCCCAAAGGCAATTACAGCAACAACAAACATAAATACATGGGACTTAATTGAATTAAAATCTTTTTTACAGCAAAGGAAATAATCAACAAAACAAATAGACAATTTACAGAATGGGAGAAAATGTTTGCAAACTGTAGATCCAATAAAGGGTCAATATCCAGAATCCACAGGGAACTCAAACAAATCAGCAAGAGAAAGGAAACAACTGCATTAAGAAGTGGACAAAACACATGAACATGAGTTTTTTAAAGGAAGTAGAGAAATGGCCAATAAATATATGAAACAATGGCCAACATCACTAATCATCAGGGAAATGTGAACTAAAACTACACTGAGATATGACCTTAGCCTTTTCAAAATGGCTTTTATTAAAAAGTCCAAAAACAATAGAACTGGTGTGGATGCAGAGAGAAAGTTATGCCTATGCACTGTTGGTGAAGTTGCAAATTAATACAACCTCTGATAAAAAGAAGTATGGAGATTTCTCAGAGAACTAAAAGTAGACCTGTCTTTCAATATAGGTATCCCAGTATTGGGTATCTATCTACCCAAAGGAAAAAAGTCATTTTATCAAAAGACCCTTGCGTTGCCTGGTGCGGTGGCTCACACCTGTAATCCTAGCACTCTGGGAGGCCGAGGCAGGTGGATTGCTTGAGCTCACAAGTTTGAGACCAGCCTGAGCAAAAAGCAAGACCCTGTCTCTACTAAAAATAGAAAGACTGAGGCAAGAGGATCACTTGAGCCCAAAAGTTGGAGGTTTGATACCACAGCACTCTACCCAGGGCGACAGCTTTGAGACTCTGTCTCAAAAAAAAAAAAATGCATTTGCATGAAAGTGTTTATTGCAGCACAATTCACAATTGCAAAGAGGTGGAGTAAACCCAAGCGCTCATCACTTTATGAATAGTTTAACAAAATATGGTATATATGTCATGGAGCATGGAGTAGTACTCAGCCATAAGAATAAACGCATTAATGCCTTTTATAGCAATGTGGATGGAACTAGAGACTGCTATCCCAACTGAAGTATCTCTAGAATGGAAAAACAAACATCACGTGAACTCTCTGATAATTTGCTACTAATTTACGGGTATACATGGGCCCTGAAAGAAATAAAATTGTTAGAAATCAAGAAGGGAGAGAGGGAAAAAGGAGATGAGCAAAAACCTAACAGGTACAATGAACACTATTTGGGTGATGGGCACACTTACAACCCTTTCTTTTTTTTAAATTAAATCATAACTGTGCACATTAATGTATTTATGGGGTACAATATGCTGATTTCACATACAATGTGGAATGCTTGCATCATCTTGGTTAACATAGCCTTCACCTCACTTAATTGTTGTGTTAAGACATTTATAATGATAAAACACAATTATAGCCCTTTAAAAGCATAAAAGCTATCCTTGTAATAAAATTATTTATATTACCTTAATACTTTGAAATAAAATTTTAAAAATCCTATTGAAGCAAATACCCTTTCTCCTCCTAACGTTCTTAAAGGCATCTGTGAAATCACCTACCTCCTCTTAGTCACTAGAAACTGCTTCTCCTGTTATCTTGATTTTTTGGTGCCAAACTTCTTTCTAAAATTATCAACTTCATCCTTTATTGGTGTTAAATTCTCTCATTGTACACCCTTCACCTTCCTTTTTTAGTTATCATCTAATAACTTCACTTTTTCTTGAATCATGAGTGTATATGAGTAGGTATGCCTTTCTTATACCATCCTGAACCCCCATAAAAGCCACATTTTCAATAAGAGATAAACAGATATTTCACAAAAAGTGCAAAGATTTTGCACCTGCTGGCATACCTACAGCAACTACTTCATGAATTTCCCTTTCTTTTCTTTCTTTTTTTCTTTTTTTTGGCTATGGCTTTTATAGTGGATTCATTCGTTTTTCAGCAGTGGGCAACTGCAGCCACAGGCCTCAACCTATAGAATATACCAAGCAGTTCAAATTTTCCTGTAATGCCATGATTTCAACATTTCTTGGGAGCACGTATGGCATCATTAGTAGCACTTTGTATACGCCCATTGTGCTATTCGTCTATGATATTGCACTAAACATAATAAAGAATCTGAGAGAATCATGAGAGATCACTTTTTGCTCCAATATGCAGTTTACTGGAGAGACAAACTGTTCACATGGAGATGATTTGTGTCACGTGGCATTTTAAGCAGATACTGGTAACACTTGATCTCGCCACAACACCAACAGGTGTTGGCTACAAGATTACTGGAGGAATTCAAAATGTAGTACAGTTATCTTTATGCAGTTATGATTTAAAACTGCATTTTTATGTTTGTCGAAATTTCTCTGGACTGTAAATGGCTGTAAAGTCTATAAGTGTTTGAGTGTATAAGTTTGATAGGTTAGACTTTTTATAATAGAATTGTGTATATTTTATGATAGTAACTGATAAAATATGCTAGTAGCCATATACATTTTATGCATTCATTCCATACCCAACTTTGTCTTATTTTTTTCAATATTTCTAGGCTATGTGGTTTGTTTTTTCAAGTTGTTGCAAATCTGCAAAAAAAAAAAATTTCTAATACATTCATTTTGAAGATCTACATTATTGGTTAACCCTTGTAGTTCAAACCCATGTTGTTTAAGGGTCAACTGTATTATGATTTGTTGTGACACTATCCTTTTTCTGGGAGGAATTTCCACAAAGGTCGGATTTGCTTTGAAATTCTATAACTTCTTCAAGAGCTTATCTATAATGTGACAGATGCCTTAAGTATAGGGTCACATCTAATTTTCAAATGATTCTAAAAATCTCATCAGGGAAAGTTCATGCTCTTCACTCGATAGCACTTTCCTGCAATTCCCTTTGCAATAACTTCTAGTCTCAGCAGACTGGGGATTTTCACCTTCCTTTTGAATCATGGTGAAAATTTTAACCTGTTAGTCTTTGGTACTATCCACATGACTGAACTTCCTGAATTCTTTTACAAGTGCCATTAGACATATTGCAAACCAAGATTTTTCCTGTGGAGAAGTACATGACAAGAGATGGGAGAAAGATGATATTTTTTGCTTTTTTAATCTAAACTAGTATGTTCAGAAAGGAAGCATTTTTCACTTTCTAGGAGGACTCCAGTGTTTGTTGAAATTCAGCTTCAGTAGGTTTTCTACAGTGACTTCCATAGACTGTCCCTCATCTACAGTTTATGAGGAAGCTTTGATTTTTGATCACATAGATAAACATATTAATCTATATGTGTGTTCAGGGGACAGTTTCTAATAAGATATTCTATTAAAATCTTACTGCAATATGAAAATAGTTTCAAAACCCCTTTTTCTAACTTTATTTATTTATTATTTTATTTCAGAACTCATCACATTTGAGATTACCTTTCTCTAACTTTAAATCTCAAGGGCAAGCAGATTACATACTAAATCATACTCTACTCTCTACCCATTTGAAAAAGTGTGAGACTATTTTTGACTCTCAGACATGCAAGCATGACTGCCCAAGCTAACAGTCAATGTGAATGTCAAAGAGGCCGTTGCCATTAGAAGAGTTCCAGGGTCGGCTCGGCGCCTGTGGCTCAATCGGCTAAGGCCCAGCCACGTACACCTAAGGTGGCGGGTTCAAATCCTCAGCCCGGGCCCACCAAACAACAATGACGGCTGCAACCAAAAAATGGCCAGGCGTTGTGGTGGGCGCCTGTGGTCCCAGCTGCTTGGGAGGCGGAGGCAGGAGACTCGCTTTAGCCCGGGATTTTGTGGTTGCTGTGAGCTTTGATGCCATGGCACTCTACCCAGGGGTTTAGCTTGAGGCTCCGTCTAAAAAAAAAAAAAAAAAAAAAAAAGAATCCAAGATTGTCATATCCGAGTCACAGCACCACCAAAAAAAAAAAAAATCCAAGATTTTGCATGTTCATGGTCTGGAAGCATCTAAAGTTGTATATTTTCAATTTGTTTTTAGGTACAGGGTTTCTTAGGCTTCTCACGTCTAAGAATATGGTTACAAACATATGAGGGCATTAATTGCTAACTTGTTTA
>CAUYQV010098976.1:0-20813 GCA_963574575.1 Galagoides demidoff | reverse complement strand
TGTGGTCCCAGCTACTTGGGAGGCGGAGGCAGGAGACTCACTTGAGCCCAGGAGTTGGAGGTTGCTATGAGCTGTGATGCCATGGCACTCTACCCAGGGGGATAGCTTGAGGCTCCGTCTCAAAAAAAAAAAAAAAAGAATTAATATTGTTATGAATGACCATACTAAAGCAATCTACAGATTGAATGCAGTCCCTATCAAAATACCAATGACAGTCTAAACAGAAATAGAAAACAAAAGTCTTAAAATTTATATGGAACCAAAAAGGATCCCAAATGCCAAAGCAATCCTAAACAAAAAACAAAGCTGGGCCAGGTGTGGTGACTCACACCTGTAATCCTAGCACTCTGGGAGGCTGAGGCAGGTGGATTGCTTGAGCTCAGGAGTTTGAGACCATCCTGAGCAAGAACAAGACCAAAGTCTCTACTAAACATAGAAAAACTAACCAAGTTTCTTGCAGGCACCTGTAGTCACATCTACTTGGGAGGCTGAGGCAAGAGGATTGCTTGAGCCGAAGACTCTGAGGATGCTGTGAGCTGTGAAACCATGGCATTCTTATAGAGGGGGATAAAATGAAACTAAGACCCAAAAAAAAAAAAAGCTTTAGCATCACTACCAGACTTTAAAATATATAGTGAAATCAAATTGAGAACCCAAGAATTCATCCATATATCTACAGCCAACGAATTTCTGACAAAGGTACCAAGAACACTCACTGGGGATAGGATACCCTCTTTAATAAGTGGTATTTGTATAGGGTGGGGTAGAGGTCTGGTAAACTGGATATTCATATGCAAAAGAATGAAACTAGACTCATCCTATACAAAAATTAACTCAAAAAAGACCTCAATGTAAAACTCAAAACTATAAAATACTGGGAGAAACACTTAAGAACCTTGATCTGGTAAAAGATTTTAGGAATAAGACCTCAAAAGTACAAGCAAGAAAGTCAAAAATAGTTGTTTCAAACTGAAAAGCTTCTATACAGTAAAGGAAATAACAGGGTGAAAGTAAAACCTACAGAATGGGAGAAAACATTTGCAAACTATTCACCCAACAGGGAATTCATATTCAGAATATACAAGGAATGCAGGCATCTCAACAGCAAAGAAAAATGCGATTTAAAAATGGGTATGATCTGAACAGACTTCGCAAAAGAAGACATTCCTGTAGCCAAAAAATATATGAAAAATGTTCAATATCATTAATCATCAGGGAAATACAAATCAAAACCACTATGTGGCATCCTCTTACCCAGTTAGGATCGCTGTTATCAAAAAGACAAAAAGTAGCAGATGCTGGCAAGGGACACTGTTGGTGCGAAGGTAAACTGATACAGACATTGGAGAACAGTGTGGAGGTTCCTCAAAAAACTACAAATGAAACTACTGGAAATTCAGCTCGGCACCTGTGGCTCAAGTGGCTAAGGCGCCAGCCACAATACATCTAAAGTGACAGGTTCGAATCCAGGCTGGGCCTGCCAAAACAACAATGACGGCTGCAACCAAAAAATAGCCTGGTGCTGTGGCAGGCACCTGTGGTCCCAGCTACTTGAGAGGTGGAGGCAGGAGACTCACTTGAGCCCAGGAGTTGGAGGTTGCTGTGAGCTGTGATGCCAAGGCACTCTACCCAGGGGGATAGCTTGAGGCTCTGTCTCAAAAAAAAAAAAAAACTACTGGAAATTTATGCAAAGGAGAGGAAATTGATAAGTTAGAATGATACCGTCATGCCCATATTTATTGCAGCACTATTCACAATAGCCAATATATAGAATCAAACTAGATGTCCATCAACAGACGAACAGGTAAAGTATGATATATATATATATACACACACACACACAATGGAATACTCTTCGGCCATAAAAAAAAAAAAAAAAAAAAAAAAAAAACGAAATCCTGTGATTCATGGCAGCGTGGATGTAACTTGTACGTTAAGCAAAATAAGCCAGGAACTGAAAGTTAAACAGCACATGTCCTCATTCATGTGTGGAAGCTGAAAGAAACTGGATCTCAGACAAGTAAAAAGTAGAATAGAGTATACCAGAGGATGGGAAAGATAGAGGGAAGAGAGGGAGAGAGATTTTTTAAAGGATACAACAGCACAGGTAGATAGGAGGAATAATAGTGTTCCATACCACTGTAGGATGACTAACAATAATTGAACTTGATTGCTGATAAAACAACCTACAGTTGCTATGCAGTTTCAGATAGCTATAAGAAGGCTGTTAAACGTTCCAAACACAAAGAAACGGTGTTTGAGATGATGGATCTGCTAATTGCCCTGATCTGATCACTATATATGTATTGAAACATCGCTGTGTGCCCTATGAATTGTGTACAATTATTATGTTAGATAAAAAAATTTTAAACTAAAAAAATATATGCAGCTTTCCTATCAGCCGTGTGTGCTCTTGCACAAACACACGCTTACGCTCTCTCTCTCTCCCCCACTCCCTGCACTCCACACCCATCACTCAGGAGGAAACCAGTTGCATGTTGTGGGAAATCTCATGTTGAGTCCCTTAAGGAAAAAACCCCACCAACAACCAAATGAGTAGATTTGGAGGCAAATCCTCCTGTCCCAGTCATTCGGATGACTGCTGCCCCCAAGTAACAGCTTGACTGAAATCTTGAGAGGTTCTGAGCCAGAATCAGTCAGCTAACATTTTAAGCAACTAAGTTTGAGAGTAATTTGTGTAGCAATAGATAACCAGTTCCTATGAGGGGAAAAAACTTCCAGGTATCACATTACCCAATTTAAAGAATGACGATAAAGCTATAATTGTCAAAGCAGCATGGTACTGGCATAAAGAAAATACAGACCAATGGAACAGAATGGAGAACCAGGAATAGTCAATTGATTTTTGACAAAGATGCCAAGAACACACAAAGGGGAAATGACAGTCTCTTCAATAAATGCTGCCAGGAAAACTGGACATCCACATGCAGAAGAATAAAGTTAGAGTCTCATCTCATACCACATAGAAAAATTGATTCAGAGTAGATTAAAGACTTAAATGTAAGACCTGAAACTTACAGGTATGGGGGAAAGTTCCTTGACATTGGCTTGGCCAAAGATTCTTTGAATGTGATCCCAAAAGTAAAAATGGACAGTGGGATTACATCAAAGTAAAAAGCTTCTGCACAGAAAAAGGAAACAATCAGAGTAAAAGGACAACTAAATAGCCAGTGCTGAGCTCCAGCTGTGCTTCTGGGTCACACACCCACACCTTGGCTGTGACAAGGTGGTGAGGAGGATCTGTGGGAGGCAGTTTCCAGAGACCCTTCACCTGCCATTTTGGGAGGACACACACCTGGGCTGAACATTCTCCCCCTATGTGGCCCCCTGGGGTGAGGACAACCAATGGGACAGAAGAAAATATTTGCAAACCACGTAAGAGCAAGAAAACATTTCCATTAAAAAATGGGCAAATGACCTAACTAGACATTTCCCCCAAAAAAGACATAAATGGCCACTAGATGTGTGAAAAAAATGCTCAACATCTCTTACCAATCAGGGAAATGCAAATTAAAACCAAAATATCACCTCACACCTTTTAGAATAGCTGTTATCGAAAAGATGACATAAGTGTTACCAAGGATGTAGGGAAAGGGGAATCCTTGTACACTATTGATGAGGATGTAAATTATCAGTAGATCCATCATGAAGAGCAGTTTAGTTTCTTAGTCTAAAAAACTAAAATAGAACTACCATATGATCCGCAATCACACTACTGAGTGTGTATAGTAGACTTTCTGTAAGTTGACCACCCAAGGGACTTTAACAAACTGGTCAATATATGGAGGTGGCCGACATAAGGAACAGGCCTATTGTACTGATACATGCCTGCGGCCCAAGGCCAGTCTGCAATAACTGCCAACTTAAGGAGGGGGTCAGCGATGGAGGTTCTACTTTATATCCCAGGGGTCCTCAAACTTTTTAAACAGGCGACCAGTTCACTGTCCCTCAGATCATTGGAGGGCCAGACTGCGGGCCCCGGGATGAGTCGGCTGCTAAGCAGGACAGTCAGTGATGGCAAAAACACCTGGCGGGCCAGATAAATGTCCTAGGCAGGCCACATGTGGCCCGTGGGCCATAATTTGAGGACACCTGGTATATCCAAAGGAAATGGAATGAGTGTGTCAAAGAGGTGTCTGCACTCTGATGGAGCACATTCACTGCAGCACTATTCACGGTAGCCAAGACATGGAATCAAGCTAAGTGTCCACCAACAGATGAACTGATGAAGAAAATAAGGTCTATGCACAGTGGAAAACTATTCAGCCTTTAAAAAGGAGGAAATTCTGTCATCTGTGACAATATGGATGAACCTGGAGGACATTGATTCAAGTGAAATAAGCCAGACACAAAAAGATAAATGCCACATGACCTCACTTACATGCAGAGTGTCAAACAGTTGAACTCCCAGTAAAATGGTGGTTACTAGAGGCTAGGAGGGTGGGGAAGTGTTGGTCAAAGGACACAAAGTTACACCGAATAAGTTTAAGAGATCTATTGTATTATACATGGTGCTTATTACAGTTAATATTTTGTATATTTGAAAATGGCTGAGAGTGGATATTAAGTGTTCTTATCACAAAAATATGTGAGGTAATGGATATGTTGAATAGGTTGATTTAGCCATCCTACACCAGGGACATATATTAAAGTAGTGTGGTCATATGCCACAAAACAATTTTTACTTGTCAGTTAAAAAAATAAAAGAATCAAGGCAGCTTACTGAGTATCAGAACCACTGTTTAATCAGCACCAGAAAACACTGAGTTATTCTCCCCCAGCCTCTTTCCGATTTTGTCAATCCCAGGAGTTCCTGTACTCCTGTCATTCAAGTCACAGCACAATTGAGCAAATTGCAGCATCTTTCCATTCAGATCGTGCCTTCCTCAGATCCACTGAAGTGGATTTGAAGAGCCCTCCAGTCTCATCCAAGAGTGAGCAGTACCGGGCATGGGAGTGGGAGCAGGCCCGAGTGTCTGGAAGCTGGACCCTGCCACCTCTCGTGGCACTTGGCACGTGTTCTACTCTAGTGACCTCAGGTACCACTTCAGATCCTCTGGGGGCAAAGACTCCCACCTGGAAATGTCTTTAGAATGAGCAGCAGCACCTGGTTCTGCTGATGTGCCCTGGGAGCTTATAGGGAGGGTGTGAGGAGCGCCCAGGATCGCAGAGCAGGCTGGGAGCTGGGTCAGAGCGTGGACACAGGCAGCTCCACTGCCTTGCTTCTGGGTCACACGCCCACACCTTGGCTGTGACAAGGTGGTGAGGAGGATCTGTGGGAGGCAGTTTCCAGAGACCCTTCACCTGCCATTTTGGGAGAACACACACCTGGGCTGAACATTCTCCCCCTATGTGGCCACCTGGTGTGAGGGGCAATGATGGGAGAGGGGAAGGAATGAGGGTTGGCCAGAACCCAGTATTGTGTTTGTTACAGCTTTTTCTCTCTTTTTATCTGGTAAACAGTAAATATTTCAATGGATGACGTCTGTGTCACACCTGAAAATGGTTAGTCTCGACTCCCTGCTGCAGCTGAATTCCCCCCTGTCTCCATTGGTCCCCTATAAGCCAGACACTCAGCTGGCTGAGGTGGACACAAAAGTGACCCCTGCACAGCCCCAGAGCACTTACTGTCTGGGGAAGGACACACTAGGCAGAGAACTGCCCCACAACCCTGTCAACACTCATTTCTCTCTCTTTTTTTTTTGCAGTTTTTGGCCGGGGCTGGGGTTGAACCTGCCACCTCCAGCATATGGGGCCGGCGCCCTATTCCTTTGAGCCACAGCTGCCACCCCACTCTCAGCACTCATTTTATGTTTACAGTTTAATTCTTATAAAAAGATGATTTAGAGGGTGCGGTGGTTCACACCTGTAATCCTAGCACTTGGGAGGCTGAGGCAGATGGATTGCCTGAGTGCACAGGTTCAAGACCAGTCTGAGTCAAAGTGAGACCCCTGTCTCTAAAAGTAGCCAGGCTTTGTGGTGGGTGCCTGTAGTTCCAGCTACTAGGGAGGCTGATGCAAGAGGATGGCTTGAGCCCAAGAGTTTGTGAGCTATGACACCATGGCACTCTACCAAGGGCAACAAAGTGAAACTGTCTTTAAAAAAAAAAAAAAGATGGTTAGAAGTCTTTTGACTGCTACTGGGTTGTCCTATGTTCTCCTGGGTGTACTGTCTGAACTCTCTTCTGTGTAACTTTGTTTCTTTGGGGCATGTGTGGAGTCCAGTCTAGATATGGGCTTTCTTTGTACAGGTTCTTCACTGTCACCAGGTATTATTTGTCCTCACCAATTGGCCATTCTGCTGCTTTTATTACATTTTATTATCCAAGGGAGGTTGTGTTTTTTATCTATTAAAACTTCAATGAGATCCCCTTCATAGGAGCATGGCTTTCCTCCAGATGGTTTCAACTAGCCCAAGTCTGCATATTGCTATGGTTTGAATGCATCCCCTCCAAAATTCAGGTGTTGAAACTTAATGGCCACTGTGAGTATGAAAATGTGGGGCCCCTTTGAGGTGATTACGCTGTGAGTGTGCCTTCCTGGTGAACAGCATAAAGGCCCTTATAAAGGAGCTTCCCAGGGCGCTCAGCTGGTGTGGGCACACGGCACCTTGGGTCATCTTGGCGTCATCTTGGCAGCAGAACAGCCTGACCAGACACCCAAACCTGCCAGCACCTTGCATCTTGGACTTCCCAGGCTCCAGAACTGTGAGAAATTAAATTTCTGTCCTGTATAAGTTATCGGGTCTTGAGTATCCCATTATAACAGCACAAAAACAGACTAAGACATGTGTTTTTGGAGGTGTCTGCTCTCATTTAACTAATCTGGAATTTATTAAAAGGTATGGTTAAAGTAGAGGTGTTTACATCCAAGTTTCCTTTCCCCTGTGCTGGGGTCTGACCGTCCTAATGTTAATCAGGAACTGAGCCAGTGAGGGTATGTAGAGGTGGGGAAGGGGCCTGAGAAAGCCCGTCCCAGCCTGGCTTCCTCCCTTCCTTCCAGACTGGGTTGCTGTCAGGACCTGGCTTTGTCGGTTCAGGGCTATCTAGCAGAGTTGGTGGTATCTGGACACTGCAGCCAGCCCAGGGATCCTCCTCATCCAGGCCCCAGCCTGCTGTGGAATCGGGTACCAGTGGGAACTCTGTGTACCTGGATGGATTTCCATGCCAGGCCTGGGTTCTGAAGTGCCACCAGGGTTGGAAATCAGTTCTGACTTACATCCCACTCCATTACCTGTGGGTAACAAAAGGCAAAACCTGGCAGGGCCTAAGCATACTTTTGATAACATACGATGGAGGATAAAAGCAGTCTCCAGCCTTTAAGCACCACTGTATACAGTCACCTTATTCTCCCTCAGTAACCTTGGGGGGGGGGTGCTAGTATCCCCATTTTACTCAGGGTTAAATCCAGAGACCTGCCAGCTGAGCTAATGAGCTATCCTTGCAGCTTAAAGTATCTTGACTCCAGATTTACCTGAGAATGAACAGTCAGAGCCTCACTGGGAAGGCTTCTGTTCCTGCAGAATGGTGGTGCTAAGGGTGTTGCAAGCTCTACCTCCCAGCCTCCCTAGACGCCCAAGGAGCAGCACCCCACATTGCTTGGCTCCCACCCAAAGGTGTGGAGAGAAGGGGCCTGGAGAGGCTGCTATAATGCACTGTAAGATGACTGGCTATCAGGTGTAATGCATTTGCAGGACGTCAGAGGCCCTGAGAAGGACTAGCAGGCAGGGACAGGCTGATCTGGCAGAGGAGGGTGTGCAGGACTGGCTCAGGCTGGGCTGGGAGGATGCCCACCTCATCCCCAAGGCCCTGAGTACCATGTTTTTCTCATGCAGTTGCTTGCCCAGCCCCGAAGGAGTATGATATCCCAAAAGAAAATGACCTCTATGGTCACACAGGTGTGGTCACATTCCCAGAGGGGGATCCTTGAGCAAATGACCCATCTGTCTCCTGTGCAAGTTAAAAAAAAAAAAGTGTGTGGAGGGGAAAGTACTCCCCACTGCAGACTACAGTGGGAATCAGAAACAATGTCTGCTAAATTCTACTGCTATCCCATCATTGGTGCCTGTCAGTTAGTAGTTATTTCCTGAGTGCTGAGTGTATGCCAGGCTTTGTTCCCTGCCATGGGGACAAGCAGTGAGTAGGTCAGAGTAACACAGGCTGGAAAGGGTCTGCCAGGTGAGTGTGTGGGAGGAACCCTGACTGAACAAAACTGGTCCTGTCCTCTTTTAAATTTTGACTCATCCATCTTGTTTCTGATACAGTCTTTCATATTTTTACCTAAAGGAATAGAAAACAAAGTTCTCTGTCACCACTCCACAGAAATTGGAGCAGGCCCCTGCAGAAACTGAGCAGCAGCTTAAAATGTTGGAGTTGGGGAATTCTTATAGCCAGGCCTCTTGGAAGTCTGGGCGCAGCTTCCCCACCCAGACCCAGGCACCAGGCTCAGCCCCCAGGGCCTAGGATAGTGCAGGGGAGGCTCTGAGCCACAGGCTGGAGGGAGTGGAGAAGATAGGAAGCATTCAGTGTCCAGCGGGGAGCTGCAGCCACTGGGATGGCTATGTTCTCCAGCAAGGGCTGTGGGCCCAGGGAAGCAGCTGCTGGGAGTGTAGATGGGCCCTGCTCCCTGCCTGGCTGGGGGTATGGAGGGCAAGGCTGAGTCACACAGGGCTGATGTAGCAGTCGGGGTCGGGGGGGAGAACAATCAGCAGGGGAAAGGCTTCATGGAGGAGGTGGATGGGGAAGGAGGGAACACAGCCTGCGCTGAGCCCAATAGTAGGGAACCATCCACAGGTGACACACCCATCCTGTCCCAAGAGTGAGTCCCGACTTTAGGGATATCAGAAGTCACTACACTAACTTTGTTCTGATTCTTTGCTGTCCTGCTTCATTTCTAAAGGGTTCTTTGGGAAGTATTTTTAAGGGAATGTGTGGTGCAAGCTTGGCCTTCACACCCCAGCTGGTGGTGTGGAGGAGGGAGAGCTCATCTGCCCTCCCTCCTGCCACAGGGGGACAGACACCCACCCAGGCTCTAGCAGAGGTGGAGTGGTCCGCTGCGAAGCTCTGGGCTGTGAGTCAGGAGCCCAGGTTCTAGGCACAGCTCTCCATGTCCCCGTGTGAGCTGAGGGAGGCTGCTGTCGCCCCTGAAAACTAAAGATAAAAGCCATGTGCTCTGTCTGCAGCACAGGCCCCAGTGATATGTGGGGAAAATGCTTGACAAAGTTCACATATTAACCACCAGAGCCTACTGTGGGGAGGAAAGGGAAGGAAAGCCATCAGTGATAAGTGCCGTGGTGGACAAATCAGAGCTTCGAGGATCCTTTCAGAAGGAACATATTTCGTATTTCTGCTTAGCTCTGCCTGCTAAAATGACTTCCCAAAGAGGCAGTCCCAGAATCAGATGGCTGTGACCCACCCAGAGATGCAGAAGAGGGCTTCCTGCAGCATTGTCTTCTGGGTGGACCAAGGGGAAGTCCAGGCCCCAGGGGAGTCTGAGCACCCCTGAGCTCCCAGAGTGCAGCCCCAGCTCCTTAGAGGGCCCAGGCCAGTGTCCTCTCCTCCCTGGGGCGCCCATGGCCATCTTTCTGCCACCAGCCTCCTCCACACCCCAGAACGTCCAGGAAGAGTTCCCTGAGGAAAATGGAAGTGTGACACTCACCTGTGTCCATGCAGTTCACCACTCCTGCACTGAGGAATCATGTTTTCCTGTCTCCATACCTCCTAAAGGTAGGATTGTGTTTGGTTTACTCTCTGGCAATCATAGTAATTTACCGAGTGCCAAGTATATGCCAGACCCTGCTTGAGACAGAGCTGGTGTCACTATCTTTTTTAAGTAAACTATTATGGACAGAAATATTTATAAACTGTGCATGTATAGCTAGATTCACTCAGTATGGACACACCTGTATAACCAGCACCCGGGTCCAGTAAACCAATGACCAGTACCCTACAGATTCCTGAATTCCCCATTCATCTACACCCTCTAAGTGAACCACTATTCTGATTTTTAATAGCATGGATAGTTTTGCCTATTTGGAACTTAATACCAATGGAATGATACAACAATTACTCTTTGGAAATAATATTTTCACTCAATATTGGCAATTTCACTCAATATTGGGCAGTTATCCATGCTGGATTTTTTTTGTTTTTGTTTGTTTGTTTGTTTGAGACAATCTCACTATGTCACCGTGGGTAGAGTGTCATGGCCTCATAGCTCACAGCAACCTCAAACTCTTAGGCTTAAGTGATTTTTTTTCCTCAGCCTCCCAAATAGCTGGGACTATAGACGCCCACCACAAACCTGGCTATATTTTGGTTGTAGTTGTCATTGTTGTTTGGCAGGCCCAGGCTAGATTCAAACCTGCCAGCTTCAGTGTATGTGGCTGGCACCCTAGTTGCTGAGCTATAGGCACCGAGCCATGCTGTTCATTCTTATTGAAGACTAATATCCCACTGTCGGGATATGCCATTCTGTTGTTAGTGGGCATTTCCATTGTTTCCAGTACTGACCTATTACCATTTTTGTTCTTTTGGTAAACATGTGTCCGTTTGTTAGGTATAAACCTAGGAATGATTTTGCAGGGTCAAGGGGTAGATTTAGTACCTTTTTGAATGTGTATGTGCTTGTGTGAGTGCAAGTCTATAGCTTTGATGGGTGAGGATAGGGTGGGAGGATAGGAGGTGGTTCTCTCTCACATACACACACAGTCTTCCTGAGCTTAGAGCTAAGTGCAGAGCCCTGTCACCTGCCTCCTGCCCCAACCAGGGGGTGGTTGGCTTCAGAGCCTGATTGGATCTGTTAAGGGGAAGGGTGGGGCTGAGTTGAGCTCAGCTTGCCAGGGCCTGAAGCTCTGAGGGTGGCCTCACACTGAGTCTGTATAACAGAAACTGGTATTCCCCTATTCCTGTTGTCTCTTCCTCAAAACTCTGTGCTATATCCATCTCAAGGTCAGCTAATATTCTGGAGGTGTAGGCCACATCCTAGCCCCACCTTTTGGGATAAAAACTCCTTTTGGATCCCCACTAATCTGAAGGGACCCCAGTGAATTCTAGCTGGGCCTATTGGTCTTCTGTTGACTTTTTGGTGACTTGTTGAGAGATGTCCCAGATGTGTCCCACATTCATCTAGGAAACCCAAATCCCTGGTGTCCTCCCCATATACTTAGTGCAGCCTCTAATTATGCTAAAATCTCCTCTTTCTAAATTCCTAGCTAACATGGACTCTGGATCCCTTGTATAACTCTAACCCAGGCCTGAGGGGACCTGGCTTTCCCCAAAGGCTCCTGAGCTATCTGCTTAGAATGGAGTTGCTCACAGGCTGGGATGGCTTTTCCAGGTCTTTCTGGAGATAAATGGACATGCCTGCATTTGCTCTGAATTTTGGCATCACAGTTCACACAGACAGATTGTAAACATGAGGGCAGAAATGCACTCCTTTTGTTTACTGGACCGGGTCCTGGTGGAGGCAGATCACAGATGTTCACAGCAGGGTAATTCAGAGTCTACCGTACCTCTGAAGTAGAGTTCATGGAAGACTAAAATGAGTTAAGGCCTCTACAGTGCCCTGGAGGAGACTAGCCCTGGCTCTAGGAGGTGAGTTCATGGTACATCATACTGAGGACATACAGTTGAGGGAACCTCAACTGTTGATCTCAAGGGTCCCAACTCTAGCAGAGGTGGGATGAGGGGAGATAGAAGCAGCTGATTCCAAAAGTGCCAATTCCCAATAATGAGTTCTTGCTCAAATGCAGGAAATACATCTGAGTGTCTGGTTGTACCAAGCCAGAATGAGGCACCAAGGGTGATCTCAGGCAATGCCCCCACCTACAGCCAAAGGTGGTCCCCATCTGGGTGGACCTGGATGTGTAAGTGATGTGGGGAGGAGAGAGAACAGGCTGCCAAGCAGGGTAGGGTTTGATTGCAGGAGCTAAGTTTAGAGAGTAACACAGGCTACCTTAAGAATCAGCAGTTTAGAGCTCTGGCCCTGCTCCTTCCCTGCCATGTGATGTAGTTGACTTAACTCTTGGCTGCTTCTGCTATAAACTTACAAAATTAGCCCATCCCTGCCCTGCCTGCCACATAGATTGCTGGGGTATGGCTGATAAGCTGCCACCTCGAGAAAGCTCTCTAAACCATAGGGCCCTGTTCAGAGGTAGGGCCACGCTGAGCCACGCTGCTGCATGCTTTGTCATCATTTTGTACTGATGCTCCAGATCTCTGTCCTGGGAGAAGTCATCCGGAGTTTTATACTAGGTGACAGGATGGGTGTCTCTAGTGGCTAGGATTGTCCCACCACCACCACCCGAGTCCAAGCTTCCTGATCTTCCATCTAGACTCACCAAGCATTGGGCTGGGGACTGAGGAAGACAATGAATCCTCACCCGTCTCTCCAAATCCCCTGGCCCAGAACTCCGAGCCATGGTTGGCAGCCCAGAAGGGTCACTGCGCAGTGGAGGCTGCTTAGTTCCAGGACACATAACTCCCCAGCCCAGCCCAGCCTTTAGCCTCTTCTAGCAGCTGCTTTGAGGGGCAGTGTGTGGCCACTGCCCGGGCTCACGGGCTCTCTACTTCCACCACTGTCTTAGGACTTGCCACCTTCAAAATAACTTACTGGGTTTATGATTATGAAAGTAATAGACACTCAGTTTAGAAAACCAGGAAATTCAAAAAGCAAACAGAGAACTTGATATACTTACTTTGCCTTTATTTCCTTGTGTTTCCATCATCTTCCCCTCTGACTGAAGAATTCTAGCTGGAGTCTAACTGCCCCCCTGGAACCCTGCTACATCAAGTTCTGAGATCCTCCTCACTCCATTCTGCACTGAACTGAGGCAGGACACCAAGTGTTAAAGGCATTACCAATTCACAGTGATTAAATTGTAATGGGGACAAGAGGCTAAATTAACATTTATTGAAGGATAAAAGTGTGTATAGTCAGCATTTGTAAGAGGCTACAATGAGATGCCTTCCAGAACTCGACAGTACAATCATGTCAAGTTAAATGAGTAGAGTGCACACACAGGTGAGTTTAGGTGTCTGCAGGAGTCCCTTCTAATACCAATTACGTTTTATAAAGGCAGACACAGCCAGCTGTGAGTGCTGGACAAGATGCAGTGCATAGGGGAGCAGCAAGGGCCTAATCAAAGCACAAGGAGTCTGCAGACTGGGCGTGCGTGGGGAAGGAGAATCTGTGTGGGGCACAGGAAAGGGGATGAGGAGGGAAGCTTGTCGGTGTTCTCCCATGTTGTCTGGGCAGAGCTGCAGTGGGTGAGAAGATGAGCCATCAGTCATGGGAAGGTTTTTGGCTAGGGAGGGCCAGGGATGGGGCAGTGTGAGGAAAGCCAGGAGCATGGACTCAACTGCCAGAGTGGATTCAAATTCTGACTCCTGCTGACTTTCAAGCTATGCCACTGTGGGCAAAAAAAAACATGTATTATTTCTTGAGCTCTTCTCCTACTCTGTGAAATGGGGATGCTGTCATCTCCCTCAGTGTTGCTGTGAAGTTATGCTTAGAAAGCAGCAAGGCAGCTGTTAAGCTATAATTCTTAGTGTTAACAATGGTATCATCACTGATAGTAATGAATTTTTGTTAACAGTTCCTAGTGAGGGAGTTCAATAGAAGTCAATTCCAAAAGCTGCTTGTTGCTGGGTGTGCTGAATAAAAACCACAAGCTCCTTGACTTGGCACAGTGACAGTGCCTCCATGCCCCCAGACCCTGCAGGGCGACCTCCCTCAGTGCCCAGCCCATAAGTGGAGCTGCAGCTGTATGCTGCCTTTCACAGCATGCGGACATGAACACAAAGACAAACTGTGTGTGAAGTAAATGCTATTCGTGGTGTAATATTAAGTTTTAGTGGGTATAAACCAATGTGGCCAACAAAAAAGTTCCTATTACAACAAAACTCTCCAACAAAAGAGTTCCTGGAGTTATCATGAGTGGCGACCATGAGCATATGGATAATAACATTTGCCTGCACCTTACGAAGTTACGTAAAGTTTACATGTGATGGGTGTAAACTGCTTGCTTCCTAGCACCTAGTAAGCCTTTGATATAAATGTTTCACATTTGCAAACATGGATTTTGTTTTGGGCTTAGTGGCTGGTATTCCACACTCTAAAACATGTCTGTTCTGGTACAAAAGAAGAAAAATCACGTTTATTTTACAAGGCAGTATTTTCCTAAAGTGTTATACATAAAGAAAAGCTGAGCTGTCAGTAGGAAAACAATATAATTTTAGGAAATTACAGAAGAATCAACATTGTGCTTAAAACCTTAAAATAGTTTTTTTTTTAAAAATGGCACAGTAAGTAAATATTGCAAGGTATGAACAGCCTTAAAAAGTGATGTGAACACAATGGTATGGAAGCTCAATATTAAAACCGCTAGTGATGGGTCACTGTTAGATGTTTCCAGGCTAAGAGAGCACTGCTTCAATCTTAATAGAAAAAAAGAACTCGGCTCTAACTGAAACAGGGCCTTTTCGTAATAAAGTCAACTCTTAATTATTTATAGTAACGAAAGGCGCACTGACAGATTTTTAAATGATGAATAATCCCCAAATTAATTTTGAGATGTGCCCTTGTTTTTAATTTTTGGATGTGAGAAAGATATCCCTGGAATTCACAGGACTGATAAGTGGAACTCCCACTTGCCTTCTCTTCTCTTCTTCCTCCTCAATGGGATAAGACAGAACCATATAATACTAAATACCTAAACAGAGCTGGCCGCCTTTATTCTGGTTCACACCTCCTTCAGAGAAGGGGACAGGGAAGAAAACTGTCTTCCTCATGTAAAAAGGTAAAGTGTAATTACAAAATTTTGCAAATGAGATGTGCAATAATTAAGAGCCTACTAAAAATACCATAACTTGTGCTTTTTTCCTTGCCTTGTAGTATCTATACTGGCAAACTTATCTAGATATTTTGACAGCTTTCTAAATTAGCCAGATGCATCCTTTTACCCCAGTAGAGAATAAATTTGCATGAAAGAAGTTTTTTATGATCAGTCCCAAAAGAACTGAAATCTTTGAAATAGACCAAGAAGTGGAGGTGAAGAAATAAAACCACTCCCAAGATCAAAACCAAAAAGTATTTTAGGAAAAAAACTGTGTGGTTTTGTTCTGCTCTTCATGGTTTTAGTTTTATTTTTTATTATATTACCTTGAACTATAAGCCTTCCCCTTCCAAGAAAGCAACTGTTGTTCTTCAGGGTTGCCCTCAAATTCTTATCTTAAAAATTAAAAGGTAAATAATACATAGTTTTGATAATAAAGCCTTATGTTATAATATATCAAATACTTATGACCTTAAAGCATTTTAAGTGCTTTGTCATTTCTCAGAAAAGTTCTAGGTATATTTGAAACTTAAAAATTCTAAAATCTTGGTAGGATAAGAAAAGTAAATTCCACATTTAGTATTCTACCTAATAGTTTTATGCCAACTTTCCAAAAGTAGGAACAGTGCCAAGTGTCCACAAAAGCTATGAAAGCAGTTTCTTCATCCATACAGCCCAACCCTTGCTCCAGTGAGCATACTGCTAGGTCCAAAGTATAAAGCTTTCCTGTCTGTCAATGCAAGTGTTAATCACAAAGCTACTTAAATGACTGTGTTCAATGTCTATAGTGCAGCTGCAATCTAAACATTTTCTAAAGTGTCTATCAATATGCATATACAAATCAGTAGTGTAATGTCAGCATTACAGAGGAATTCATATAATATAGAACAGAATAGACCTAGAATTAAAATTGGAAATACACATTTTTATATCCTTATCAGTTGATTTTGGAATGCAAGCATTAAGAAACAATTCTAGTTCAATCTTGTATTTTAGAGAATCATTAACTGTGGTAAGACCAAAAAAAAAAAAAAATTCTTACTTGTGCTTATTTAGAAAAGGCCATTTTGAGATCCAGGAGTATATACTTATAATACAATGGAACATCTCCAATTCTATACAATAGACAGTAGTCAGTGAAGCTTACTGAGGTTTTAATTATAAAGAGATTGTGCAAATATTTAAAGTGATTATCAACTATTATTAAATCCAAAAATTCCATTAAAATTGTGGCTGAGTGGCAGTTCAGGAGTTTAAAAAACAGGAACTTAGTCAAAAATCATAGACATAACTGATAAAGGGGCCCAACCCTGACACTTAGCCAAGCTTCAGAAATGTGCCCCTGTGACCATGTATTTCCATGGCTTTGGAAACCTGGTGGTTGACTCCAATAGTTTAAAGGGTAGAAATGTGGGCCCATAATAGATCACTGATGGGAGTATTATAAAGAAAGAAGACACCCCCCCCAAATGCCTACCTAGGTGATTTGATGAGTTCACCCATAGGGTAAATCTAGACAGGGCCCTGGTGTTGCTGCTACAGCCCTGAGTACATGATGAGTGATGGCACCATTGTGGCCTGATGGGTGGCTTGCAGACGTGGCTTCCATGCCTGCCTGCAGCTGGCCACTCACTCAGGGGAGGCACTGAGAACCTCAGGCAGGGCTCATCAGATGTCCCCAACCACCTGGGTCATTCCAAGGCAGGGGACGCCCCTCAGGCCCACATCTGCCTACACCTGCCCACACCTGCCCTCTCCTTTGTCTTATGGTTCCTGAAGCTCCTCTTACCAATTTCTTGGTTTGACTTGTTGAGTCTTTAAATTTCAATAGATAAAAACTTTATGCTGCATTCTCATCTAGCATAGAGAGTTTCAATAAACACCATCTGCAAAGGAAAATGTATACTCTGCCTTCTATACCCTATGGATGTTTGGCCACCTAAACCTAACAAAAAGTTCTAACAAATGACTTGAATGACATGTACAACTAGGAAAGCAAATTCTCCTTGTGTTGTTTGTGAAGGATGCCTAGTGAAGGCTTTAGGGAAAAACACAACAGGCCTCTTATTTCTTAAAATACAAACTAACATGACATAGAAGACGTGTCACAATGCTGACAGGGCACAAGATAAATGCCAAACAGCATGCGCGGGGACAGAAGTACTTTTCTACCAATTCTGAAGGTTCTCATTTCATTTGGCCATATTTAAATTTTCTTGAATTAACTATGCCTCCCGTATAGAAGATTTGAAGAAATGGCAGATAACCAACTCACATGAGAATACGTGGTATAAATGGAGAGTTAGGAGAATTCTGAAGAGAGCTAAGTAAGAATTATTCACTCTTTTGTGCATGTGAGAAAAGAGAACATATACAATAGACCATGGATATTAGTAACAATGAATATTATGCAAAATATTTTCTGTTAGTGAACTATTTCATCTGCTTTTGTATTTCCATAAAAAATCCATGCATCATACTGAATTCTAATCCATTTCTCACCCAAGCCATTCTAATGCTTCATACAACCAAATGAAGCAGAATTAATCAAACCTATTAGATTCATTCCTAATCCCTAAAGGACTTCTGTCTTTAGCATTTCCATGCTAACTAAAACTATTGGTTTTTTTTCCTGTAAAATGTTAGATGTGGCTGTCTCCTAAATACAATACCTATATAACTTCCTAAAAGTTTTCCCCAGATTTGAAGAATAAAGGAAAGCAGGGACATATTGGGGAACTCACGCAAGGGCCCAACTCAAAACGCTCTAAGATCATCCCCAGCCAGCCCAAACCAAGGACATGTCTCCTTCCCCTGGGCTCCCACAGCATTCTGGGTGCTGTTAGCTGCAGGTGTCATATCCCCTATTGGACTATGAGTCCCTTCATGGTGGGAATCAGGTCTTAGCTGTTCTGCATCCCCATAGCACCCTGCAAAATGCAGGTGCTCAGCTAAAGCTGGATGGATCATGAAATGGAGGAGGTCCACTCTTATGTGAAGGTCTAGATCAGCCCCAGTCATGGAGTGTTAGACACTGGCCACAACTGGGAGCTGTGCTGGCTCTTCCAGTGACCTCCCAGAAGTAAGCCGAGGCAGCTCTGGTCAGACCAAGTGCAGATGGGGAGCAGGGGGGGAACTGGAAGGAATGGCATCTATCAGAGCACACTGTGTTCTTCTCAAGTGAGCTGCTTCTCACATGGGACTAGCAGGAGAGGGGTGCCTGTGAGCATGCCGAAATGAATGCTGAGAGTCTGTGTGTGAAGGACGAGCTATTTAGAAATACTGTCTCCTTCACTCTGTGTAGCTCCCCAATCTGATCCATGACATTCTGTGATCATCACTTCATTGCTTTCAAAGTTCCCAGTGAAATTAAGGCTGGGTCACAATTCATGACACCAGATGCTACATAGAAAGTAAGTCAAGATACAAAAAAAAAACTATAATAAAAAGAATGTCTTAGTTATAAGACTATTTAAGAGTGAAGCTAATCAGCAGACCACTGAAGTGCTATAGTTGTTAAAGAGGGGTAGAAAATATAAACAGCATTGGAAAAAAGGATCCATCAGACAAGTATAAAAGCTCAGCATGGATCAGAGGCTGCAACTTCCTGCCTGGACTCTCACACGGTGGTTTCTATTGTTTCAATCACTTCCAGATCAGACTGTGAGGGGGAGAGAAGGGTGCACTCGTCCGGTTCCCAGCTGCTCTCTGGACTGTAATCTTCCTCTGAACTCAGTTCTGCTCCTTCTTCTGTGTCCTCATCACATGATTCCACATAGTGAGCCCCAATTGCATTGATCCCAGAGTCCTCAGAACTTGAGGGAGAAGAGCAGTGATCTATTTTTGGTGTATTGCTCCCTTTTGAAATTAAGGCATCATGTGCAGAGACCTCCTCAGGGTTCATTTTGTGGGAATGTGGCGCTGGCTGCTTCTGCACGTAACACATCTTCCCATTGATACATTTAACCTGGTAGTTGTCAATAAAGAGGTCTGAAATCATACAGTACCTTGGTGAGTCAGGGGGGAGGGGAGGCTGGAAGACAGATGCAAATTTCAAAAAATGTTCAGTGAGTGAGACTGAGATCTGAATGGTGTTTGTGGGCTCCCGAGGTCTAGCAGGAATCTCAGTGCTTGGAAGCTGTTCCACAGGGGTCATAGGCTGATACACATATTTGCCTGCAGAGGCACAAAAAGGACAGTTAAGCTCTACAAGTATTATACAAATGATATTAATGTACCACACGGTTTCCTTCTGAGGACTCAGAATGTTTCAAAAAATATTTCAGTAACACCTCAAAAGAAACTAGTAATAAAATCATTCAACACTAATATCAATTAAAAATAGAGCATGGCATACAATAGTTTTCATCTAAAAAACTCAATATACTTTCCAAATCTTAATTTATATTTGAGTATTTCTAATGCCTCTGAAATAGGTAGATGGATATTATAATTCTTGTTTTGCAGACAACTTTAAGCAATTTACTCATCATACTGGAACAAAGAATGTCCATTATACAGTACAGTGACTATACAAGTTGTAAAACAGTACAATATACTTTATAATCCTAGTTTTATCTTTAATAATGTTAATACATTTAAAAACTGGAAGAACACATACGTATTATCAGAATTATGGAACACTTTTACTTTCTAGAGTTCTATGTTTTAATGAGAATATACATATCCTTTTATTTGTTTAAATAGGGTATAGCCTATAGGATTGTTCTTGATGACTGGAGTAAGGTTCAGAGTATAAAATTATTTCTGTCAAGATCCAAAGCTCATCAGTGGCCTAAACAGGAGGTATTCTCCGTGATACCAGATTCACTGGCACTAAACAACCTAAGCCAAGCAGAAGCAAAGGCACAGGCAGATACGGGGTAAACTGCTGGATACTTGGAGGAAACCAAGAATCTTAACTCCAAATCGTCTCTGCCCTGAACTCTCAGCTGTTTCTTATATAGTTTACACAGAAGTAAAACCTAAAAGTATCTGGTCCTAATGTGTCCCTTTCCTCATTCTTTTTACTTCCTTCAGCATTTTGCAAGGCCTCTCATGTATCAACTGCTAAGGAAATACACTTGAAATACCCAGGCTGGCTGGATGTGGTGGCTCATGCCTGTAATCCTAGCACTCTGGGAGGCTAAAGCAGGTGGACTACCTGAGCTCAGGAGTTCAAGACCAGCCTGAGCAAGAGCAAGACCTCATCTCTAAAAACAGCCAGGCATTGTGGTGGGTGCCTATAGTTCTAGCTACTTGGGAGGCTAAGGCAAGAGGATCCCTTGAGACCAAGAATTTGAAGTTGCTGTGAATTGTGACACCATGGCAGTCTACTGAGGGTGACAAAGTAAGACTTTAGTTAATTTTTTTTTTTTACCCAATCTGTAAGCCTAAAATGATTTCCAAATAAAACACTGACAGAGGGGAGAGTCCTGAAAAACTAAGAGATAATAGCCACAATTCTGGGCATCATCTTGGATTTTTCTTAATTTAGTCCATGTTGTATCTTCACATAATTATGACAGGGCCTTTCAATCTTAGTACTCCTGGCACTGTGGACCAGATAACTCTTTAAGGTGGTGATGGGGGAGGCTGTGCTATGCACTGTAAATGTTTAGCAGCAACCCTAGCCTCTACCCACTAGATGACAGTAGCAGCTCCGACCCCAAGTTAAACAATCAAAAATGTGTCCAGGCAAGGGTATCTGAAGTCAATTTGCACTAAACCAGCACCTGGAATTGATGCAGTTCCGTTTTCAATTTCACGATGTTTTTCTTGGCAAAGAACACACTAAGTCAGCTCCAACTACAATACATTAGCAAACAATGGCAAGGCAAGCCACCAGAAATGAACACCTGATTTTCATGATTAATACGGTAATGCTGTATTAGCTAGTGGAGCCACTTTCTGTATTGCTGTGTGGACATATGCAGTGACACAAATTGGAATAGAAT
>CAUYQV010098974.1:0-16978 GCA_963574575.1 Galagoides demidoff | reverse complement strand
TGTGTGCCTTCAGATCACCCCTTTCCAATTTGTTATTTCTTTTCTTTTCTTTATTTCTTTTTTTTTTTTTTTTGACACAGAGTCTCATTTTGTTGCCCTCAGTAGAGTGGCATCACAGCCTACAGCAACCGGAAACTCTTGTGCTCAAATGATTCTCTTGCCTCAGCCTCCCAAGTAGCTGGGACTACAGGAGCCCACCACAATGCCTGGCTATTTTTAGAGATGGAGTTTTGCTCTGGCTCAGGTTGGCCTCAAACCTGTGAGTTCAGGCAATCTACTCACTTTGGCATCCCAGAATACTAGGATTAGGTGTGTGCCACTACACCTGGCCTCACGGTTCTTTTCCAATTTGTTTAGAGAATAATAACTGAGATTATCACAAAAATTTCCTGAGTGAAACATGCATAGGAATTACTTACACTTATGGGAAGGTGGCATAGATGTATTTTCCCACATGTCTTCCACTAAGCACAACTAAAATCTCTAGACATTATGTATAAAACAAACAGAAGAAGAAGCTATGTAAATAGAAGAAAACAGACTATCCAGGGACTTCAAGAGGACCAATTTGTGATTCCTTGAGTTTTCTTCATCTAATATATCCTAGATACAGAGTTTAAGAAGCCAAAACTCTGGAAATGTCAATGGGCACAGAAAACAACAGCTTCCACCCCAATAAAAAGTCTGCTCTTCTTACTGAAAAGACAAGGAAAGGACCTTTCAACAAAAGAAAAGAAATCATAGATAATAGTCCCTCTATCCAGCCAAACATCATAGGAAACCAAATATATCTTGCATTATTCCTTCCCACACCATCAAAGGCTGAGTGAGTAGCCTGAATTTTCACCCACATCAGACAAAAGAAAAGTGCTTCAAGCACCTTGGAGATGTTACTACAGAAGTCCAAGTAAGAAGCAAAAACTTCATTCACATCAGGAGGTAAAACGCTTCCCGCTCATGCAGGGTTAGTACAGACAATTTTAATGAGCCTGGACTTCCACCACCACCCTTTAGTAATGAAGCACTCCTCAACCTCCCCACTAAGGTGGTGTTGGAGGAGAGACAGAACTCTCAACCAACCACCCAGAGGGCTAGAAGATATAATAATGGAAATTACTGAATTATAATTTGAACAACTGAGATAACATGAATCGAAAACAAAGTGAATAGACCTTTGGAGACCTGTGGGAATATAATGAAAGGCTGAATACTCATCTCATTGCATTATGTATTTTTGTTGCTACTGCTATTGTCAATGGGGGATTCTTCATACAATCTTTCCCCAGCCCAATATCAAGAGTTTTTTCCCTCACTTCCTTCTAGAGCTTTTATAATTCATGTCTTAGATTTAAATCTTCTATCCAGCAAGAGTTAATTTTTGTAAGTGGTGAGAGGTCCAGTTTCAGCCTTTTACATATAGAACAATTTCATTAATGAATTATCTACCCAAAAATACTCAATAAAATCTTAGAAAATAGAATACAACTACACATTAAAAAATTATACATCTGATCAGGTTGGCTTTATCCCAGGGATGCAAAGGTGGCTCAAAATAAGCAAATCCATAAATGTAATACACCTCAAGAATAGATGTAAAAACAAATATCATATGATCCTCTCAGAAAAAAGCATTTGGCAACATTCAGGATCCTTTTCTGATAAGAAAATTTAAGAAGATAGGCATAAATGGGACATTTCTTAAACTGATAAAAGCCATCTATAATAAACCCACAGCCAATATCATACTAAATAGAGTAAAACTGAAAGCATTTCCATTGAGAACTGGAATCAGACAAGGATGTCCACTATTTGCCACTACTATTCAACACAGTGCTAGAAGTCCTCGCCAATGCAATCAGGCAAGAGAAAAATATCAAGTGTATTCAAATGGGGACAGAGGAGGTCAAACTTGTGCTCTTTGCAGAGGATATAATCTTATTCTTAGAAAACCCCAGGGACTTAACCACAAGCTTCCTGGAAGTGATCAAGAAATATAGTAATGTCTCAGGATATAAAACCAATATCCACAAATCAGGAGCCTTCATATACACGAATCACAATCAAATTGAGAATCAAATCAAAGACATTATACCCTTCACAGTACCTTCTAAGAAAATGAAGTATCTGTGAATATACCTAACAAAGGATGTGATGGATCTCTCCAGAGAGAACTACATAACCCTGAGAAAAGAAATAACAGAAGAGGTAACAAATAGAAGACTATACCAGGCTCATCGCTGGGAAGCATCAACATTATTAAAATGTCTACACTACCCAAAGCAAACAACAGATCTAACACAATTACTATTAAAATATCTACATCATACTTTGAAGAACTTGAAAAAATAGTTCTTCATTTCATATGGAACCAGAGAAAAACCTGAATAGCAAAGGTAATTCTAAGAAATAAAAAAAAAAAAATCTATAGTAGTATCATGTTACCAGACTTCAGGTTATAGTACAAGTCTATAGTGATCAAAACAGCATAGTACTGGCATAAAAATAGAAACATAGATCTATGGATCTGAACAGAAAACCTAGAGATGAATCAAGCCTCATATTCCCATCTGATCTTTGATAAACCCAAAAAATAAGCATATACTGAGGAAAGGAACCCCTATTTAATAAATGGTACTGGGAGAACTGGTTAGTCACATATAAAATTTCTTTTTCAGAAACTTTACTTGAGGTAAAAAAAATAAATAAAATAAGATAAACATATTGATTTCCCAAAACAAAGGGAAATGTCTAAGAACATGTCCTAGATAGATGATTAAAAATATTTGGAGAATATCCAGGTCTAATATAGTTTAGCTCTATGGCTCAGGAACTATTTCCAAAATAAATAAATTAAATAAACCTCATTGCAGTTTGAACTACATTAGTATAGCAACGACAATGAAAATAAATTTTAGGCCTTAGAAGTATTTTTAGGGATATTTCTTCTCCATAACAACAAATTGTTTTGTTTCATAGACTTTTGAAGTTTTCAATACCTTGATCTAGCAATGTGTAAATTTTAAAGCTAAAAGAACGTTTTCTTAAAATCCTGATGAAAAGGAGTTCTTATACATGGGTATAAATAAATTGTGTGTTTGCATACTTATGTCGAATTACTTTTTAAATGCTCCAGTAAAAAGTTAAAAAAAAGATAAAACTGTGCTTTGGTACAATTACTGTCAACAGGTGCATGCCAACAGTCTCTGCCTCACTCCTTTAGTATGCAGCTATTAACATGAAGTACACGAAATAAAATATAATCATTTTTATGACTTGGAACTTGAGCTTTAGAGTCAAACAGATCCAGATTGAAATCACCTCTATGATCTTTAGCAGGTTAATGAATCTCTTTGAGTCTCAGTTTTTTAATCTGCACAATGGGGGGAAATGCCTACTGTTTGGCTAGAATGAAATAGTATACTTATATAATGCCTGACCTACTAATAGTAATTATTAAGTAGGCACTCCATATTCTTATATTATAATCATGGTTATCATAATATCGTGGTAAAAATAAAATCATTGTAAACCAAAAATAAATTTATTTTTTAGATACTTGAGGTTAATGAAAGCAAACATATTGGTACAAACCAACTATCTATCTTCAGGAATTACATCTAACTTCCAGGATAAAACAAGGCTCAGGGTCAGGGATTGGAAAACAATAGTTGAGGCAACTGGTTTTCAGAAGAAAGCAGGAATTGTGATCTTATTTCTCAATACAATTGGGTTTAAGTTAGCAAAGTAAAGAAAGGCAAAGATGGACTACATGCTGGTCAAGGGAACAATACAAGAAGAGGACATTTCAATCTAAACATTTATGCCCCCAACTTAAATGCTCCCAGACTTATAAAACAAACTCCAGCCTATTTGAACAATATGTTATCTTACAACACAATAATAGCCAAGGACTTCAATATCCCCTGACAGAACTGGAAAGATCCTATAAGCAAAAGCTAAACAAAGAAACAATTGACTTAAACACAACTCTAAAACAAATGGGTTTAATAGACATACAAAGAACATACCATCCCAATAACACTGGCTATATGTTCTTCTCATCAGCTAATGAATCATCCTCCAAAACTGACCATATCCTTGGATACAAATCAAGTCTCAACAAATTTAAAAGAAAAGAAATATACTTTGTATCATTTCAGACCACAATGGAATAAAGATAGAACTCAATTCCAACAAAACCTTCATCCCCACACAGTCATGGAAACCATCTCTCAATTTATATATAATTTAGTTTTCATCTATTTGTCTTGGCTGAGATTAACTCCTTTGTCCATTTAAATATAGCCTTTATATGCTTCACTAATCTTCAAAAGGACTTATCTTCCTAAAAAGATAAATTTTAAATTGAAGGCAAGGAAGTATACTGCACACTTATTACATTTTACATAGTGTTCAGTGTATCTACTTTGACCATTTATCAAACATTAATTAAGTCTCTACTAAGTAGTAGGCTCTGTACTCAGGAGAGACAATTATGGAGTGTGAGAGAGTGAGAGTTATATTCAATACTTACAGATAATGATAAAAGTTTGAAAGTTTCTGTTCATAAGGAACAACTTGAGAATACAGAAAATGTATCTGACCCATGCCCCATTCCCTCACGATCAAGCTTTAACTAGAATGTGAAATAAGAAGGGAATATTCCCAATCTGATTAAAAGTGGAAAAACTTATAGCTTATATATCTAATTGAATGTAGTTTCCTAATATTAGGAACAAGACAAGGATCTCTGCTATCACTATTTCTGGCTAACATTCTAATTTAGAGCAATCTGATGAGGAAATAAAATAAAAGAATCCAGAAAGAAGTAAAATTGTCTTCCCTCCTGAATGTTTTAGTCACCTATGCAAAATACATGATGGAATCTACAAATAAACTATTAAAACAACTGAATAAGATTATCTAGGTTATAAGACATAAGATCAATTTATAAAAATAAAAAATTATTTTTTATTTTTCTATATTAGCAATGAACAATCAGACATGAAAATTTTAAAAGAAACACCATTTACAGGCTCCGCACCTATAGCTCAAGTGGCTAAGGTGCCAGCCACATACATGGGAGCTGACGGGTTGGAATCCAGCACCTGTCTGCCAAACAACAATGACAACTACAACCAAAAACTGGCCAGGCGTTGTGGTGGGCACCTATAATCCCAGCTACTTGGGAGGCTGAGGCAAGAGAATCGCTTAAGCCCAAGAGTTGGAGGTTGCTGTGAGCTGTGACGCCACAGCACTCTACCCAGGGCGACAGCTTGAGACTCTGACTCAAAAAAAAAATAAAAATAAAATAAAAAAGAAAAGAAATGCCATATATAATGTCAACAGAAAATCTGAAATTCTAAGGGATTAATTTGACAAAAGATGCCCAATATCTGCACATTAAAAACTACAAAACATTACAGAATTAAAAATGACCTAAGCAAATGAAGAAATATACAGCATTCATAAATCAAAAGACCAATATTGTTAATATGTCATTTTTTCACAAATTTATTTGTAGATTTAATGCAATGCCAATCAACATCACAATAGCTTTTTCTAAATGTTACCAGTTTATTCTAAAATTAATATGGAAATAAAAAGACATAGAATAGAAAAAGAACTCTTAAAAAGAACAAAATTGGTGTACTAATTTACTACCCGATTTTAAAACTTCATATTCTTCAGTAATCAATGCAGTATAATATTGACATAAAAACATACAAATAGATCAATGGCACATGGTAGCAAGTATAGAAAAAGAAACAGATGAGGCTAGACAATTAAGTTCACAACATCATCCTAGAAAACGGCCTACATACCTCATTGCTGAATATCACTACAGTGTTCTTCAAAGTACTTCCCTTGGGAAGCTGTGTACCCACACCAGCGTCTAGGTCTACCCTTCAGAGCACTTTTCTAGGTGAGTTCACAAACTTAATTGTCAGACTTCATACAAGGACAGATCTCCTGATGGCCATTCCAGAAAAAGAGTTCCAAAATAGCTCTGAAGGGTGGACTAGGAGCTGGTGTTGGTGTAGAGCTTCCCAAGAGGAATATTTCAAAAGTGACCACAGTAGTTATCCAGCAATAAGGTAGCACCTTTTCCAGGATGAGTGTGCAAACTTCATTGTCAGAACTTGAACACTGACAAATGATTTTCAACTGAAGTTTAAAAGCATTTCAGAGGAGAAATGATCCAGCAAATGTTGCCAAAATAATCAGATATCGTATACAAATAAAAAATGAATTCCTAACCATCACATATAAAACTAAATTGAAAATGGATCATAGACCGAATGTAAGATCTATAATTATAAAGCTCCTAGAGAACATATGGGAGAAATCTTCATGTCCTTGGGTCAAGCAATTATTTCTTAGATAGGATGCCAAAAGATGATCCATAAATGAAAAACTTAACTTCTTCAAAGTTTAACACTTTTCTTCAAAAATCACTGTGACGAGTCAAACCAAACTGGGAGAAAATATGGTCACGAGTCACTCAACAAGAAGGATATGTTCTGAGAAATATACAATTAAGCAATTTTGTCACTGAGCAAATGTCACAGACTGTACTTACACAAACCTAAATGGCATCATTCACTATACACCTAGGCTGTATAGTACAGACATATAGCCTTTTGCTGCTAGACAACACACATGTACAACATGTTATTGCCTTGAATACTTTAGGCAGTTATAACAATATCATATTATTATTGTCATATTTGTGTATCTAAACATATCAACATAATGCAATCAGTGTAACCTAATTCTTTGTACCCTCGATGAATCCCAAACAATTAAAAAAAAAACATACCAAATAGAGAAAAGGTACAATAAAAATACAGTATTGTAATCTATGGGACCACTGTCATGTGTGCTCTGTCATTAAGTAAAATGTCATCATGAGGTACATGATTGTATTTGAAAATTATACAAGTGATAAAAGACTTGTATCTAGACTGTGTAAGTAATTCTTGAAACTCAATAAAAACAAAAATCCAGTAAAAAGTGTGCAAATGATTTGAAAAGATATCTCACCAAAGAAGCAGCCTGCTAATAATGCCATGAGAAGCTGTTCAACATTGTTAGCCATCAGGAATCGTGAATGTAAACACAACGGGATATCACTCCATGCTTATTAAAATGGCTAAAATGAAAAGGAAAGAAAAAAATTGACCTTATGAAATGCTGGCAAAAATGTATGTTGCTGGTGGGAATATAAAATGCCAAAACCACTTTGGAGAGCAGTTTGGCAGTTTCTTCAAAAATTAATCATACTCTAATATGTGATCTAGTCATTGAACTCCCTGAGAAATAAAAATATATGTCAATATAAAGATATGAAGAGTCATATCAGCTTTATCTGCAATAGCCAAAAAGATGCCAACTCAAATGCCCATCCATAGAGAAAGGGTAACATTTTGTGTCATCTATCTTATACATTGTGATGGCTTCATTCATCATTTCATTTCATAGATTTGTCAAACTTAGCAAATTGTACACTTTAAATCCATATATGTGCATATACTATTTATTGTAACTCAATTAAAACTCAATAAAATTGTTTAAAAAATACTAAATAAAAAGTCCCAATATCATGGCCACTTCAGACCCATCAATCAGGATCTCTAGCAGTAAGACTCACTCAAATATTAATATTTTTTAAATCTCCCCAAGTAATTCTAATGTGCATCCCATATTCAGAAGCACTGCAATACAGAGAGGCTCCCAGGGAATAGTAAAGGTAGAACGCAATCAGCAGTGTACTATGTTCTGGAGAATCCAAGTAATGAAAAACTAAGAAGAATCCATCTGATCAGGAAAAGCAGAAGTCATGACCTCTGTCAAAAAATGACCCACACCTTTAATTCTATCATTTGGGGAGGCCTAGACAGGAGGACTGCTTGAGCTCAGGAGTTGGAGATCACCCTGAGCAATACATCAGACCCCCATCTCCACAAAAACATAAAAAAACAAAAACATGAGCCAGGCATGGTGGTACAGCCTGTAGTTTAGCTACTCAGAAGGCCGAGGCAAGAGGATCCTTTGAGCCCAGGACTTTGATATTGCAGTGAGCCACTGCACTCTGGCCTGCCCAACAGAGACAGACCCTGTTTCAAAAAAAAAAGATCTACAACAGTAGCTGCTCTGGGTTCAACTAATTCTTAATTCTAAGAGTTACACAGAAAACCTTCAGGCCAGACTCTAAAGGGGGGGATTCTATTGACTCTGTGACATGGTGATGGATGACTTAGGTTTTATAACAAATTTGCCAAGTGGGAAAACATACACATACAAACACTTGGTTTCTATTTTAGGTTTTAGGTTTTCAAATGGAACTCTTATAAGAAAAGAAAAGCACAGCTTAAAAAGTAAAGTAGTTCTTTCATGACATAATGCAAATTGCCACAGCTTTTAATTTTTCAATTAAAGAAAAAACAAGGCAAAAAGCAAACATGTTTATTTCCCTTGTTCTTCTGCTACAAACTCAGCCATGTTTGCAGAAGCCAATTCTCAGGTACAAATACTTTCTATTAAAGAACCTTGGGATTTTGAAGGATTAAAAATGCTCTATAGACATCAAAGGATGTTACTAGAGGCTTTTCACCTGTGGTCTGTGAGTGGGCCTCAGAATATTGTACACAAATTTACATTACATGCATATGTAAATTTTGACATTATATTACATGCCTATGTAAATTTTGGAAAACATAGAGGCCAGAGCTTTTTTATACATAAATAAGGGCCTCACTGGCCTCAAAGGGTAAAGAACAATTACTTCCCAACAAGAATATCTAAGCATAATTACTCAATAAACCATATTCCCCAATGGAGAAACAATCCCCAAACTGTGGAGGTTATGGTCTTAAGACCCAAGAATGCTTCTCTAAGAAACTGACACCTCTGCTGACCCAACCCACTGAGCAGCTCCTATCACCTACCTGTTTGAGGTCCATTTAATAGATTGGCAAATCTTTCTACGTCAACGGCAAGGGATATTTGAGGGATGATGACAAATCTTTAGCCACTCTTACTGAGGAACCCCTCTGTATAGTCCTCTGCTGGAGTGCTTGGATAAAAAGCCAGGAGTCTCAAAAGTGGAACTTTTCCGAACAATTTTAAGAGAGCATGTATTTTAAAAGCCTTTTTCAGTCATTTTCCCCACAGGACTAATTTCTCTCTCAAGCAAATGGAAAATATATCTCCATGAGGAGGATTAGAAAGTGATTATAGTGTATGTAGTGGTTATTCCGATTCCACTACGCTCAGCGGGGTGGGAGGCAAGTACATATAAAAGGAACGTGAGTGCTAGGAAGGAGCACAGGGCTGGTCAGCCAGCGAGAAAATGAACGAGTTGAAAAGTTAATCCAGGTCTGAAAGGAAAATATGAAAACATCACATTTTTAGAAATACCATGCCTTTTATCCATAACACTCACAAGAACAGAAATTTACAAAATATTTTTTTGTCCCCAAGCAACACAGATTCTTGCCATAAATGAAACATGTCAGGTTGCAGAGTCGAGCTGCACTTATGTCATGGTGCCTCCGTAACAAATCTCTCTGCATCAACAGTCAGCCATTCTACTTCCTTAGGAATTTCCTCTCTCATTCTCCAGTTTCTCTGATTGGTTAAATAAAAACCATAATTAGCCCACTGTATGCATGCTTTTTCTTCATTAATTCCATCTACATAATGCGTATTAAATTAATTTATATTTTTTGGTCATGAAATCTGCTCCAATGTTAATACTTGGATCTATATTTATTTAGTTTTTTTCTCAACTCCTTTTAGAATCCTATAGTATTTTTTTAAACTTTATTGAAACACCTGAAAATCAGCATTAAATTCTCACCAATACTGAGATTCAGAAAAAGAAAATTACATTAAATGGTAATGGTAAATTTTTAAGCTATGGTGATAAAAGATTTAATAAAAAAGCAGCTGATTACAGACAAACCATACATACAGTTCTTAAAGGTTTATAGTTATTAATGTGCCAGATATAAATTTAAAAAATTATTTGGATCTATGGCTCTTAATTATTGCCTGAAGAATGACCAGCAAAGATTAAATGGTTATACCACGTTAGAGTCACAGAGGCAATGTCTTAGAATTTAGATAGGAAGAATCAAGGGGGATTTTACAAAAAGAGGACCAGAGTACATTATCTAAAATAAATCAGGATTTTGCCAAGTTAAAATGTACTGGGAGAAAAATATATTGATAAGATGGCAATAAGATTCATCTATTGTTTTTTTTAATGTTTTGACTGTTTCATACTATTATTTTTTTTAATTTCAGAATGTTGCAGGGGTACAAACGTTTTGGTTACATAATTTGCTTTTTTACATTTCAGATCAAAGTAATAGGTGTGTCCTTCACTCAAAATGTGTGCACTGAACTCATGAGGTGTGAATTAACCCAACCCCTCCTCTACCCGCCTACTTCATTCCCAATAAGTTTTACTTCCAGCTGTGCACATAATGTTGATCCACAGGAAACCTCTAATCATGTACATACCTTAAGTAAGACCTCCTGAAGGAAGGGGTGCTGCTCTTCTGCTAATTCATCCATAACCCAGTAAGTGGAAGCTTCAAATTCTTTAGGTGGAATAGTTAGCAGCAGCATGCAAGAACAGTGAGGAATATTTTGAGCTCTAAGCATAAAGTTTGGGATAAGATCATACCAATAGAGTACAGATAGGTGCACATAGGTCCATTTATCATATACCCTAAACTATCTGAGATGGTTCTAATTTCAGAAATGAAATTTATTCCACTGTCCCCCTAAAGGATTAGTTTTAACATTTTGTCATGTAAAACATATCCTAGACATCTTATGCCACCTGAAAAAGGCCTTAAAGTCCTTTCAGTTATTGCGTTTTAATTTTTCATTTGGAAAATATACCTAAATCAAAGATTTTTTGCCCAACACATAATCCATAACTCAGATTCATATCCAAGATCCATGTAAGGTCAGAATTAGGGAAGCATTTGAGACATCTTCATTTCTCCAAGGAAAATAACCTCTTCATGGCCTTTCTTAGGTTAGCCACAATTTGGACAGAATAACTCTTGTCAACAGTTGACTGACCAGCTGACCAACTGATACTAAATATTCTTTAAAAAAAAAAAAAAAGAGGACTTTTAAGTTTGCAATTAAAAAGAAACCAGTGATGAATTCAACGATTAGTGTCACTTCCTTTCATTCTGCCTCATGTAAATATGGAAGTTGGAAGGGGTTTTATTTTTGGCTAAACATATTTAGGCTTGACAATTTTACAGTTATTTTATCGTCGGGTCCAATGCATACTCTACTGGTGTACCAAAACACCCTACCAAAATGACACAGGTGTCTGAAAACCATGATGGGTGACATCGTGTGTTCTCTGTGCATGAAGCTCCTTTCTGGGGCCTGGATAATTATTGTTGATGTCCATTGAAACAATGATAATGGGTCTCAGCTTCATGGCCATTGTTCATTGTTGCTTTTGAGTTTAACCTGCCTCTTAATATAAAAGGAAGTTTTCTAAAAGGAAAATTTAAAAGATAGAAAGTATCGACAAGAGATTGTCAGAGATTCATTCCCAATATTCTTAAACCTATTTGAATTCCTGGGCGTATGCTACAGGCATTTTCTATAATTACTGTTTAAAGTACTATCAAATTGATAGTCTAGATTCTCTGAACCAAGTATTTCCACTCAGAAAATAAACCATAATTTCAGAATTTTTAAAGCATCACAATCACTTGATCTGAAATCTAAGACATAAAGCAAAGAACTATTTCAAATACATGTGGTCATTTGTAAAGTTTTCTCACCAAGGAAAACTTCTTTTTGTTGTCATTCTTTTTCCAGAGTATATCAAAAACTTCAGTCTATGGACAGAGATCAAAAAGTGTCTGTCACTGTTTTAACACCTCTGTAATGCACAAAAAGGACTATGGAGGTGTCATATGTCATGTAATAAATGTATTTATCCAACATAGATATGAAGACGATAGAAAAAGAGGGGGCAGGCTTGCACTTCTGAAGACATGATGCTTATGAAATGTATGGATCTGTAATGTTAGGAACTTCACAAACCCAACACCTAAACCCTTAGCAGCATCTTGATTAAGGAAATAAAATTCCATCAAGTAAAGAATAATTTTCGAATAACTCAAAGTTTTACTTCCATTTCTTTAGGACAAATTGTACATATACGCCGTCCTGCACTTTGTAAGCGTCTTCTCCCTTTCTCTTCCCATCCATCTCCCACAAACACCTCAGCTTCTCCCTCATCCTTCACTCCGATTCTTCCCCAAACTCATTTTTTCAAGTTTATGCTCATGAATCTATTCTTCTCCTTCACTGCCTTTTCCTGACTCTGTAATAACAAAAACCCAGAAACTCTAATCTCTCACGCCAAGATTCTTTGAAGAATGACGTAAGGGAAGAGAACAAACCAGGCCGAGCTGAATCTTCTCTGGAGGTTACGAGATTCACGTTCTTCATTTCCCTCACATGCGGATCTACGAAATTATCCAAAACATAGTTTCAGCCTCTAGTTATTACCCTTCGTTTTAATTTCATCAGAGACAAGTTTCCAAAGTAACCTAAAGCTAGTTTTTGCTTACGTCTAGGTTTAAAATTAACATGTAGGTTAAACCACTTTTAGAGGAAAAAGATATTTCTAATTTACACAATCAGAAATGTTTTGTATCTGAAAAAAATGTTGGGGGATTATTGTGGGAGGCGCGTCTTCCTTTGCCTCAATGTCTTGCACATAATAGTTTCTTAAACTTTAAATTCAGATCATTTTTCTTTCCTCTGATCCAATGCTATTAAATTTATGACAGTTAATAAACACTGAGCTGTTCCCAAGCTCTCCTTGGATTTCCTTGGTGCCTGGGTGTTTAAAAGGAGATTTTCTCAGACACAGACAATTTCCAATAGTATTCCTAGAGCATTCTTACCATAGGAAGTAGAATAATTACCCACAAAACCCATCAGTGACACATCAGCTGGGAGTTGATGAGGTATCATCAGAACATTGTGTTAGAAAATACATTCTATTGTACTCTGCTTTTTCAGGGAACTCATTCATCTCTAACTTCTACTGCCTGGCCCAGATGTCCCTGCCTTCCTGTCCCACCCGGATGTAAAATGAGTCACTGATTTTCATTTGTCCAATACTGAGTATACAGTGGACAAAATAAAAATCTCCACGATAACAAGGGTTCTAATAAAAATGCACAGTTAAAGGGGATCCACTTTAATTTTTCAAAAGAATATATTCAGCTATTAATGACCTATGTAACCATTAGTTAAAGTTCTTTTTAATATAGAAAAGAGATGTTTATATCACATCTTAATGAAGTTTTAAGGGCTCTTTCTCCCCTTCCTTTCTCTACAACTTTGTCCATATTCCCCTCTTCCCATGGGAAGGAAAATCTGTTTCTAAAATAAGAGTCATGTGAAATGTGAATGTCAACTGTATGTGTGTAGAAGTTGAGTCAATTCTTCCCCTTTTTAAAAGAAAAAGGGGCCTGTACTTCCTGCCATCCACTCATGTGACAGGAACGTGCTGCACGGCTCTTACGGATCAGGTTCTGTGTTACGCTCTGAGGATACATGATGAAGTAATATAATCATGGTTTCCAAAATTCACAGCACTTATATTTCATTAGAAGAGCTAAAATGGGGGGGAGGGGTGACCTATGGCCCATGGTTAAAACTAGAGCACTGTCTCTTTTTGTAAATGCATTTTTTTAGAGACAGAGTCTTAATTTGTTGCCCTCAGTAGAGTGCTGTGGCATCTCAGCTCACAGCAACCTCCAGCTCTTGGGTATAGCGGATTCTCTTGCCTCAGCCTCCCGAGTAGCTGGGACTACAGGCACCCACCACAATGGCCAGCTATTTTTTTGTTGCAGTTTGGCTGGAGCCCTGTTCACTCACTGAGCCACAGGCACTGCCCTGTAAGTGAAATTTTCTTACAACACAGTCATGCCCATTTGCTTGTAATAGCTGACTAGAGCAGTTGCAATAGAGAACGTATGGCCTACAATCCCTAAAATATCATTCTCTGTCCCTTAACAAAAAAGTTCACCATCCTTGTAGCTACAAAATAAACAAATAAATAACAAATATATAATTGCTAAGGGTGATGTTCACTATTAATGAAACAAACTGCTGTGATGGAAGAAAATAAAGGCTGCTAGGACACAGATTTCTCTCAGAGGGTGATGTTTAACCCGGGATGAAACGGTGATAGAAGTTAACCACACAAACCCCAAAAGAAAGGAGCAGACTTGCCAGGGAAAATAATACTTAAGAAAAGTAGCACCGTGCTCTGGAATAGATCACTGGGGTTCAAATCCTGGTTCCAGTGGTTACTAAATAATGACCTCAGGCATCTCTTTGTGTGTTGGTGTCCTTATCTACACAGTGAACATAATAATGGTTCATGTTTGATTGTGAATACTGACTGAATTAGTATGCACGCTGGGCTTAGGTCAGTGCCAGGAACACAGCATTAAATAAATGTCAGTTATGAATACCATGCATTATTATGAATTCGGTTCTTGCTATTATTACAATTATTTCAAAAACCTGTAAAGCCTTTGAGGGAGAACCAAACCTTCCACATCTTTTCCTTGAACAATTTTGTCTTATTGAATGGAATCGCAGAGCCCCACGCCTCAACTGGGTCTTTGTTCTGGAACACCTTAGTACAGGCAGAGGTTTAAACAATGGTTATCATACCCACACCTTTGATTTGATTCTTGTCTTAAGGCTGTTTCAATCAGACTTTGTTATTCAAAGGCCTTTTCATTTTTACAATTTGATTAGTTGGGGTTATGAAGACATTGCATAGTCATATCTAAAAGTTACTGAATTTCTGGACTTTATTTCCTTTTTCTTTGCTTTAAAATAAAAATAAATCCAATTCCTTTTTAACCTCATCTGTTTCTCCTACTATCTTCTTAAATGTAACCAACAGTAACCAAACTATTGTCACTGAGTATATAACCTGCCTTTCAAATTAATACAGGCAAGAGTTTTATCAAATATTTTGGCACTCGTAAATCATCCTTCCAGCAGCCTCACTTTTCATTTCTCAGTTCCATGAGTCAATGCCATGTAGTCAGACTTTCTGTTTTGGCCTAAAGTCAACTTCTATGTGAGGTAAGGTGGGTTATGCTGAAATAATAACCACAAACTCTTAGAGGCTTATGGCAACAACAATTTATTTGAGGCTTACAACTTATATCCAACGTGGGTGACAGGGTGGTTTTGTTCATGGGAACATTCAGGGAAACATAACTAATGCTTCCCTCCATGATCGCTGAAGCGTTGGAAAGATGGAGTGACAAATCAGGTCTAGGCTCTTAAAGCTTCCACCTGAAAGTGATACATGATATTTCTGCTCACAGTTCATTGACCAAGACAAATCAGGTGGTTATCTCTCCTGCTACAGGAGGTATAGAAGTTTCAGGATGCTCCCACAACTGAGTGATAGTGGCAAGTGTAGTCTGTGAAAGAGGACAGGCTTAGAAAAGGTTATACAGAAGCAAAAGTACAATGTCTGACCTCAAGCTAACATTAATAGAGATGCAGATATAGATGAAAAGATGTAAATAAACAAAGAATATTTACTGCAACCAACGTTGTTCAGAATAGTAAGGATATGAAATGTTCTAATAAATTTAACTTTTAGTAAACCAAGTTTTAAACATAAAACACATTTACTTTCCCTATTATTATAGAAGAACTTTTGATTGTCTTTTAGTCAAACTTCCTGCCTTTAGTAATGGATGTTCTTTTTCAGTGATTCATAGTAATTTTTCTAAATAGAAGTATTCATTGAACTGTATAGAAAATGCAGGCGATTATGACAAAGTATATTGATTTCCTATAACCTGAAATTTGTGCTTTAAAAATTCCTTTATTCTTACATACTATTTGTTTTTTAAATATAAATATATTTTTGTGTGTAAAGGATAAAAGCCATTTTATTGGGTAATTTTGTTATTTAGCCTATTTGTTTGAAAGACTCATTATTTGCAAACTATACATAAAATTTATGCATAGTAAGTATTGTACTATATACAGAATTGTTAGAAGACTACTAGAATGATTGAAATGACCAAATCCTCATGAACTTTAAGAAAATATTTTTAAATATTCATTTTCTATATAATTAAATTTGTAGTTTTTAAACACATCTTAGAAAAAATAAATAAAAGAATTAACCCAGAAAAAAAAAAGTGTGTCTTTGGTGTTAGTGAGTTTTGAAGACGTCAGATTTTTGACCATTTTTTGAGTCCTGAACTTGAGTTTAGATGAATACTAATCCAGATTCACAAGGCCCTTCTCTTCTAAGAGACAAACCGTTTCTTGATTTTTTTTTTTAAATGTTGGGAATTCATTGAGGGTACAAAGAACCAGGTTACGCTGATCGCATTTGTTAGGTAAAGTTTCTCTTATAATTGTGACCCATCCCTAAGAGGTGTGTCACACCCCATGACCCCCTAACCCCGCTCCCTCTTTCCCTCTCCCTGTACCTCCTTTCCCCCACCCCCCACATTGTACTAGGTCATCAAATGTCCTTGTATCAGAATTGAGTACGGCAGAGACATACATTTTCATTTCAAGCTTATAAAATCTGTCTTTTTGTTTCGGCACAATAGGATTCTTGCTTCTCCATTCTTGTGATGCTTTACTAAGAAAAATGTGTTCCACTTCCATACAGTTTAATACAAAAGATGTAAAGTCTCCATCTTTTTTTAATGGCTGAATAGTATCCCATGGTATACATATACCACAGCTTGTTAATCCATTCCTGGGTTGGTGGGCATTTAGGTTGTTTCCACATTTTGGCGATCATAAATTGAGCTGTGATAAATAGTCTAGTGCAAATGTCTTTATATGCTGGCATGGATATGGAGAGAAGGGAACACATCTACATTGCTGGTGGGAC
>CAUYQV010098971.1:0-12444 GCA_963574575.1 Galagoides demidoff | reverse complement strand
GGGTAGAGTGCTCTGGCATCACAGCTCACAGCAACCTCCAACTCCTGGGCTCAAGCGAGTCTCCTGCCTCAGCCTCCCAAGGCTTAGGTGTATGTGGCTGGCGCCTTAGCCATGAGCCACAGGTGCCGAGCCCATCATTGGGATTTTGATAAGGACTGCATTAAATATGTAGATCATGTTAGATAGTATTGACATCCTAACCACACTAAGTCTTCTAATCCATGAACACAAAGTATCTTTCAATTTATTTGTGTGTCCTTCTTTCAGCAATATCACTTCCTTCCTAGGTTAGTTCCTAAGACAAGGTCTCACTCCGTTGCCCAGGCTGCTGTTCACCCTGGACTCAAGCGCTCCTGCCTGGCCTCCAGGGTAGCTGGGACCAAGGGCGCCACCAACACCCAGCTGGTGTCAGTTCTTTAAGTGGCTGGTAGAATTTACCTGTGAAGCCGTGGGGCCCAGGACTTTCTGGGAGGTTCAGATAGTGCTTTTCATGCCTACAATAAGATTAAAAATGAAATCAACTATCGTGAAATGCTTCCATGAAAATGTTAAATCGTGGCACTTTAGTACGCTGCTTCTTTACGAACGTGTGAATGAGATCATGCAATCCTGTCCAGTCGTCATTGTGATTTTGAAGCTGTGACGAGTAGAATGATGTTCTGTGACTTCTTGCAACTGTGGTGTGATAGGAAACACCTGCAGGGTCCCAGGCTGACACCGTTCCGGTGGTCAGTTGCCCAGATTCATAATTTAGAAAAATGTTAACTTTTAGTCGGGGGCCAGTGATGATGAAGATGCCATTTTTCCCAGTCAAGTCACAGGCACAGCTTTCCTGGTGTACTGGGAATTGTAATTGTCCTGGGCCCTGTGACACAATGTCACATGTGTGAACACCTGTCACGTGTCTTTCCAGGAAAAAAATTGCTGAAAATGACAGAACTAAGAAGTGTTTAGAGTCACAGTCCTAATGGGGCTGAGGCTGAGGAGGGAGGTATGGGTAGTGCCTGCTGGAGGCCGGCTCCAGCCCTCCGGTGTTAACGTGCCACCCAGGGACTTGTGTCTGCAAGGGGGCTACCATAGTTACCTGCTTCCAGATGGATTTGAGGAAAAAACAGTGTAAATCAGTTACTGTGTCAGTGTGAATGTGTGACAGTGAGTGTAAATGTTTGTGTGATGTGTGAGCATGAATGTGAGTGTATGGGTGTGAGCATGTGTGAATGTGAGTGTACCTGTGAGTATGAGCACGTGAGCATATGTGAGGGAGCGTGAGTGTGAGCGTGTGTGTCTAACTGTATGACTGTGTGTGAGAGAGTGCCGCAGTGTTAGTGTCCTGCCGCTGCTGTAGTAGACCACAGTGTCCTGTTTAAAGTGAGGCACATTTACCTTCGTGCAGCTCAGGGGGTGGAGAAGCCTGACGTGATCACACTGAGCTAAACTGAGGTCAGTGGGGTGGTTCCTCCCAGAGGCTCTGGGGAGACCTGTCCCCTTCCTTCCCCAGTGTTGAGACTGCCACATTTCCCATTTAGGGGCCCCCTCTGCCATCAGTGTGGGCAGCATCTCCCTCCTCCGACCTGCTTTGTCACCTCTGCTGACTCTGGCCCTCCTGCTTCCCTCTGGGGGTGCTTGTAATTACGTGGGGCTGACTCGGATGATGCAGGACACTCGCCCATCTCCAGGCCCTTAACCAAACAGAAGCTGCAGAGCATCCTTGGCGTGAATGGTGTCATCTCAAACAGTGAAAGTTGTCAGTATTGAATGGGAGGCAATGATGCTAAGAGCACTGACAGGGCCCGGGAAGGCCGTGATGACAGAGGTCTGCAACCACAACCTGCTCAAAGGTCATTAGAAACTGGCACAAAAAACACTTGTCCAGTCCTGGACTAGCATTGCCTTGTTATTGATTTTTGTAGCCAACAATAGTTATCTCAAAATAATTATGTGATCCTCCTCGTTGTCTTTTTAAAGCCTTTGTCCTGGCTCAGTGCCCGTAGACAGTGGTTACGGTGTCAGCCACATACACTGAGGGTGGTGAGTTTAAGCCTGGCTCTGGGCAGCTAAACAATAATGACAACTACAACAAAAAATAGCTGGGTGTTGTGGCAGGTGCCTATAGTCCCAGCTACTTGGGAGGATGAGGCAAGATAATCGCTTGGGCCCAGGAGTTTGAGAGTTTGAGGTTGCTGTGAGCTGTGACACCATAACACTCTACTGAGAGCAACCTAGTGAGATCGTCTCAAAAAAAAAGAAAGAAAAAAGAAGCCTTCATCTTTCACCTCCACGAGTGGCACACAACTTGCTATGGTATGCACACTTCCAGTGCAGCACCCTCTTCCAAAGAAACATCTTTTCTCTTAGAGCCTGAGTCTGCTTGCTGTGTGGGTTGGCTGACAACAAGCTTATTCCCATTACAGTCCTACACGTGAGGGCTTCTCCCTCATGAGTGGGATCTAGGCCTTGAAAGGGAGGCTAGACATGGGGTTTGGCCTTCTCTTGCCCTCTGTCCCTTCCTTGTGGGGACGCAGCGACGAAGACCCTCACTAGACACTGAACCCACCACTGCCGGGATCTTGGACTTCCCAGCCTCCAGAACTGTGAGAAATAGATTTTTGTTGTTTATAAATGACCATTACGGCTGGACCAAGATCCCAGGTGAAGTCACGTGTTTGCAGGCTCTGGGAGTTCCACGCAGACGTCTCAGGGGGCCTTTGCTCTCCCTCTGCACCCTCCACCAGCACAGAGTCCAGAGGCCACAGTTAGGGACTCTGCCAGCCTGCATGCTGGGCTCTCTGGATGTGTGTAGGAGCAAGAGAGGGACAGCAGGATACATGGGATGGGCTCCTGGAGGAACATGACCCTCACCTCCTCCCAGAGGGCAGAGCCATGAGTCCTCCACCTGTGGCCCTGGGGCCTGAGAGGGCTCAGAGCTCGGGCCATCAGTAGACGACCCACGAGGCTTCACTCAATCAGTCGGTCAAGACTTTGCCATCTGAACGGTGGAGGACCATTTCACCCTGGGAACTTCAGGGCAGGCTCTGGGGCTAGAGTTGGGGCCTGTGCCTGAGCAGCAGCTTCGCTGGGCTTGTAGGATGTTTCCCCATCGCCTTCACACTGCCATCACCATATCCAATAATAGTTTGACTTAGTGACTAGGTCCTAGTCTCAACATTACAAAAAAAAAAAAAGGAGAAAGATTGGCCCGTTTTGCCTCAGCTAAGACATTTTTCTTTCGTAACAATCTTCTAGGTTTTGAAAGTCCACAATGCCCACAAGTGTAGTGACCCCTCCTGGGCTATAACTGGAGGCATCTGTGTTGTCCTGAGAGGCTGTTCCCGCTCTGTGGTGATAGCTGCTGTTTATGGGAGGGTGACCAGGGTCCTAGATGGCACACCAGGAGCTTCAAGTTGAGAACTTCTCTGTGTCACACCATAACCCTTCTAGGCAGTTGAGATTGAGGGTGACCTCAAAAAGAGGCTTCTATGTATAGAAAACATGAGCCAGAGGCTCACACATGTTTAAAAATGGATAATTGCAGTTTCAAATTTTAAAACCTATAAATGAAAACACTCCATTGTGTGGACCACTCACCATGTGTTCATCATCTGTGGGTGGATACCTGGACCGTTTCCACATTTTGGCCATTGTGAATACTGGGGCTGTGGACGTGGGTGTGCAAGCACCTGAGCCCCTGGTTTCAAGTCTAATTGGAAACATCAGTATATGGATGCATCTTCCTTTCTACTGATAGTCAGAAAACTTAAGGGGCTGCACCCCTTAGGTTCAAATCCGTGAAAAGTCTTGTAACACCCCTGCTTCCCTCCCCCTGGCTCTGCATTCCCAGGTCCCGCCTGCCTGCCTTTCTTCCTGTACCCAAAGCCCTTAGACCTCCACAAAAGTCTGGATTCTCCCAGCTCTTCCAGAGCACAGCAAAATCGGGGTGGGATTTGGGATATCTGTCCTGTCTTTGTGTGGTTATAGCTTCCCTGTAAGGACAGTCACTATTGTGTTCTCCTGTCCAGTGAGCGCAGCTCACACTCCAGCGTGCCAGGCCTTGCAACCCACAGGGCAGCTCTGTGAGTTGGGGCCACTGAGGCAGGCGTGGTCTTGTGGCTGTTCAGGCCCCGAAGGACCAGCCATCCCATGTGAGAGCCGGTGCCCATGCTCAGGGGACTCATTGGAAGTAAATGTGTTTTAAACTGGGACATGACCATGTAAATTTACAAAGTGTTTCGGTGCCATTGAGACATGTGTAGGGGCAGGCTGGGGGTGCTCAGCACTTCCTCCTGGGATGATGCCCCAGTACCCAGCCCCAGCCCTACCTGTAAACACCTGTGAACAAATGCCCAGCCATGGCGGATGGCGGGTCTGCCTCTGCACTGCTGAGTGCATCCGCTTTCATTGTGGTGTGTTAGAGGCAAGAGGTGGTAGTGGGTGGGAGGCTTCAGGAGGTGTGTGTTCTGGCCTGGGGACCCATCACGGCTTGCTCTTGCTCTGAGTGGCCTGGCGGGAGTGGCCATCCTTGGTGAGGCCACAAGGCCTCTTCTTACAGCAGTTTCTGCCTCTGTCCCGTGCACAGAGTGGTGCTAGAGGCTTCTGGATGCAGAGACAGAACATCTCTGTGTGGTAGAACATTCTCTGGAGGACCCAGCTACAAGGATGGAGAGTGGGCTCACTGGCTCGGGCCCAGAGGTCAATAACAAGCTTAGGAGGCCACTCATGGTGCTGAAACACCAACAGAGACTCTGCAGCTCATACTTCAGGAGCCCTCTGCAGTGAGTCTCCTTGTTGTCCACACTGGTGTGGTCACATGGCAATGCAGGCTGGACTGCACGGCTGGCACCCGCTGAGACTGCAAGGGACACGGGGTCTAAGGCCACAGTAGAGGTGCACTGGCCTTTCCTTCTTGCTGCCTTCTTTTTTTTTTTTTTTTTTGGAGACGGAGCCTCAAGCTATCCCCCTGGGTAGAGTGCCATGGCATCACAGCTCACAGGAACCTCCAACTCCTGGGCTCAAGCAAGTCTCCTGCCTCCGCCTCCCAAGTAGCTGAGACCACAGGCACCCGCCACAACGCCCGGCTTTTGGTTGCAGCCATCATTGTTGTTTGGTGGGCCCGGGCTGGGGATTCGAACCCACCACCTTAGGTGTACGTGGCTGGCACCTTAGCCATTTGAGCCACAGGCGCCGAGCCTTTCTTGCTGCCTTCTTCTCGGGCTCTGTGTGAGGCTGTGTCTGTTCAAGCCCATCACCTGTTAAAAGGGAGCTCTCACGTGGTTTCCGTTTTCCAGAAAGGATGAGGAGCTAGCCCTGGGAGGATGGCTCCTCCTGCCACACACAAAAGCCAAAGCCCTTTCATGTTGTTGCTATTTAGAACCACCTATGAGGGGGTTGGAAGTCTGACCACATGGGTTGTCTTCACTTACCTGTTCTCTGGCCCCTATGTGCTGTTGGCTCCTATTTGCCAGGTCTGGTATGGAGAGTGACTCCCCCATTCCAAGTAGGAGGGACTAGCTCCATTTTACAGATGAGGGGATAAGCCACATGGCATAGCACATAGAGGGCAGCCAGGTCTGGACACTCTGCAGCTCACTGTTTTGTTTTTTTTTTTTTCTTCCAGACAGAGCCTCAAGCTGTCCCCCTTGGGTAGAGTGTCGTGGCATCACAGCTCACAGCAACCTCCAACTCTTGGGCTTAAGCAATTCTCTTGCCTTAGCCTCCTAAGTAGCTGGGACTACAGGCTCCCACCACAACACCCGGCTATTTTTTGGTTGTAGTTGTCATTGTTGTTTAGCAGGCCTGGGCTGGATTTGAACCTGCCAGCTCTTGGTGTATGTGGCTGGCGCCATAGCCACTTGAGCTACAGGTATTGAGCCAGCTCATTGGTTTAAGATGCTCTGATGGTCAACCTACCAGGTTGTCAAAACGTGGAGGAAACCAGCATGGATAGGGAGTGTGCGTGTGCACCTGAGTGTGTGTACACCATGTCCATATGCATGTTGTACAAGTTCCCCTGCAGGATATAACTCCCCCACTGCACTACACTGCAGAGGGCCCAGGTGGCTTTCCTATATCTGAAGGACCACACTGGGCTACTTTTTAAAAACTTTTTATTTTTTCTTAGATCCAGGAACAGCCTGGAACTAGGTCACTGAGAATCTCTGAGGTCGCTGCAGGTGACTGCTTCCGCTCAGCAGGGCACTTTCCCTCTGTCTCTCTGCCTTTCCTATTACATATCTAGCTAGTGAAGACCAAGAAGGCCTTTTTTTCCGAGACAGAGTTTTGCTTTCTTGTGCCAGCACAGTGCTGTGATGTCGTAGTTCACAGCAATTTCAAACTGGGCTCAAGTGATTCTCTTGCCTCAGCCTCCTGAGTAGCTGGGACTACAGGTTCCTGCCACCATGCTTGGCTATCTTTTTTTTTTTTTTTTTTTGGAGAGTGTTACTTTGTCATCCTCAGTAGAATGCTGTGGCATTATAGCTAACAGCAACCTCAAACTCCTGGGCTCAAGCAATTCTCTTGCCTCAGCCTCCCAAGTAGCTGGGACTACAGGTGCCTGCCACAACGCCCGGCTATTTTTAGAGATGATGTCTAACTCTTGCTCAGGCTGGTCTCGAATTCCCGAGCTTAGGCAATTTACCTGCCTTGGCCTCCCAGAGTGCTGGGATTACAGGTGGGAGCCACCAAGCCAAGCCACCTTTTTCTCCTTATTTAGATCTTTTTATTAAGGGGGAATTCAAACATATTTGAAAGTAGAAAGGAATGCCATACCCCTTCCCATCCCCCCCCACCTGTCAGCATGGGCCAGTCCTGTTGTTCCCACCCAGACCTCAGACGTCATTCTTCCCTGTGTGTCTTTTACTTATCTAATTTGGAGACAGTCTCACTCAGTCCCCGGCTAGAGTGCTGTAGTGTCATCACAGCTCACTATAGCCTCCACCTCCCAAGCTCAAGGATCCTCCTGCCTTAGTTTTTCTATTTAGTAGAGATGGGGTCTCAGTCTTGCTCAGGCTGGTCTTGAAGTCCTGAGGTCAAGCAATCACCCCTCTTTGGCCTCTTAGAGTACTGGGATTACTCATATGAGCCACCATGCCTGGCCTTTTGTTTTTTAGATAAAGATTCTTAACATAAAAATCTGTATCACCCACCACTGTATTCAGTCTAAAAAGTCAGCACTAAAGTGGCTGTGCTGTGCCCACCAGGATCCTTCACAGCATTGGTACTGCTGTCAGAGCAAATAGCTCCAACAGTTGGCCCTGCCAAGCCTTTGGGCACAGCCTGTCTGGCCGTGGAGTGAGCCTGCCCTCTCCATAATAAGCGTGAGGGAGATAAATGGTCATCAGAGACCCTGTGCTCTCCATGCGGTGTCTGATTCAGTGGGATGCTTGCCTGTTCACATTAGAGCAACACCAAATACCGAGCACTGAGGTTTATGGAATCAGGACTAAAAATAAGATGTCATTTTTACTTCTGCAAATAAGAGACAACTGCCAAGTTAATAAAAAGGTTCAATTCGGCTTTTCTGCGACTGTGCTTTCAGGAACTCAGTGTAACACGATGCTGCCTGTATGCTTCACAGCCTACACCAGAGACTCGGGTCAGTGGGCCCTTCCAGAACAGAGAACTGGCAACGAGGAGAAAAAGCAGCCTTTTGGAAGCCAGCCAGAGCTCAGGGGAAAGAGCGACCAGGCGTAGAGAGCAGCACGGCTTCCTGGGAGGGCACCCTCGTTCTGAGGGGCTGCTGGAGCATTTGGGGCTGAGTCTTCTGGAGTGGTACAGGGAGGAGCCTGGAACAGAAACTTGGGGGACAATAGAAGGCCCAGTGTCCCCGTGCTAGAAGAGAATGCCTAGCTCCTCTCCCTGTGGATGTTTGAGGGATCCAGTACAGCCACCTCTTCCTCTGCTCTGAGCCAGTGGGCTGGTGGGGGACTGAGAGGAAGCAGTTCTCACGGCCCCATCATGAAACTTTTATGGCACAGACTTCTTTTTCCTCTCTTTGCGGTTCGCTCTTTAAGTCCACAGGGACCTCTGATCCCTGGATGCTCTCACCTTGTCTCTCCCAGGGACGGTCCAGCGTTGCCTGGATCCTCACACACATCCTTGACTCTGACCATGCCCCAGCTTCTGCCCATGCTCTCAGTGCGGGGGTGTATAGTGGGACCTCCAGCCTTCCTGCACTTATGGGAGGTGCCCAAGGAGGTGGGGAGTGCTGCCTGGTGCCACATGTCATCTCCGTAGCTCAGACAACTGTCCAACGTCTGAGCCTTCTCGCCTCCTATCCGCAGGACCGCCAACCACCATCACACCAGGCCCGGGGCCATCAAGGGAGAACCAGCCAGGCTGTACTCCACCCCACCTTTCCCTGGCCTGCACCCCACTGACTTTTGTCCTGCAGCCATGGGACAGGTACCAGTGACTTGCTTGGCTCTGGTGTATCACCCCAAGGCATCTGACAGGCTGTCATTTCTCTCTGTACCTCATGTCTCCTCTGCTTAGAGGACCATGTCTCTGCCCTCTCCTACTGCAATATTCCCAAAGGGGTGCAAGTTCTCCCCCCCACCCCCCGCGAACTCCTGTCCTCTGTCCCTGCCACTCCACAAGGCTGCATGTCAAGGGGTGCTCACCCAATCCAAGAGTCAGCTCCAGGGCCTCCCCTACCCCTGCTGGGGCTCTTTCTCTGGGCCTTTCTGGTTGGCTCCTCTGTCCACAGCCTCCAGTTCCCTAGGCCCAGTGGGCAGTGGCCTCCCCTCCATGCAGGATATGAAGGCTCCCCTGTGGCAACACTGACCGGCTCTGGCCTCCCTCCTTGGCCCCCGTGAGTTGTTTGTCCAACTGCCAGCCCTAGACACTTTCCTGTGGCCCAAAAGGCATCTCCAATTCAATGTGTCCAAAGTCACACGCCAAACTCCTGATACTCCCTTACTGCCCTGCATTGGTGTTTCCCATCTTAAGGATAACTTGGTCCTCAGAATATGTTTGGGTCACAACCTTGGATTTAGAAAGACAGAAAGCAGTGAACTGACTCAAGAGAAATAGACAATCTCAACAGACTTACAAGTCAAAAGCTCGAATTAGTAACCAAAGACTACCCATAAAGTCCAGACTCAGGGGGCTTCAATGATGAATTCTACCAGATATTTAAACAATTGATACCAATTCTTCACAAACTTTCTCCCTAAAAAACAGAAAAGGAAGGAACATTCCTCACTCATTTTAGGAGGCCAGTAGTTCCCTGATATCAAAACCAGACAATGAGATCACAGGAGAACTTCAGACCAGTTTTTACTATGAACAGCGACACAAAAACCACTCAACAACATAGCAGCAAACCAAATCTAGGTACAGCGATGGCCTTCTGCTTCCTTCCTACGCTGTAAACTTTGCCCAGAGGAACCAGAATGATCCTTTTAAAGGGTCAGTCATGCCCTTTCTTCCATCTGCTTAAGTTCTGAGGCAACTCTCCTCTTTCCTCAGAGAAGGGGTCGGGGCCTCACCGTGCAGGGCCTGCATCTACCGCGCTGCTGCTCCCCACTCATTTCCTGCCAGCCCCTGGGGCTCTGCACAGGTGGCTTGGACCGGCCCTGGCGCTGCTCGCCAAGCTCCTGCCCAGCCAGCTGGCCTCAGCTCCCGCCGCGCGAGCGTCCACTGTCCCCAGAGGTGCGCGCTCTCTCCAACTCCCGCCCAGCAGAAAGCGTGTCCGGGTGGCTGGCGGGGGTCCTCCGAGAGCGTCCTCTACGTGGGCTTCCGGGCCAGGCGGAGAGGTCGGACACCTTGGACCCGCAGGCAGCGGCAGCCCTCCGCCGGGCTGGGGACCCCACGCCAGTACCCCCGGAGGCACCTTCGGCGACATTATGACCGAGCCATGGTCATATAGGGGAGTTACTTGATTTCAGGACAGCACGATCCGCGCCCCCCAACCCAGGAGATGAACCTGCTTTTGCCCCAGACACCACCTTACCGAACCTGACGGCGGCCTGGAGGCCATGAGAGCTCCCAACTGCAGCCCCCTGGCCGCGCTTTCGCCTTCCGAGGCCGCCGCCACTTGCACTCATGGGGCACCCAGACCCCCACCCCAGGAGCAGGCTCGGCCTGCCGGGAGGCGGCTAATGCCTGCAGGCGGACGAGCCTAGCGGGGACCAGGAGAAGGCGCGGCCGCCACGAGAGCCTGCTGCGAGTTTTGCCGGATGGCCGAAGCGCACCGCCCGGCTGGGCCCCGCCCCGCCCCGCCCCGCCCCACCCCCCGGACTGTCAAGGCCCACAAAGCCCCACCCACTCTAACCAGCCACGCCCACCCCTTCTCCGCCCACCAAAGCCCGGACTCCTCACCAAAGCCCCGCCCACTAAGCCCCGCCCCGCCCCTCCACGGTCCTCCTCTCTCGCCTCAGAGCCTGCGAGGGCAGTCGGGCAGCTCGGGGCCCCTACTGCGCCTGCCGAAGGGGGTGGGGCGGGGCGTCGGGCAGCGCCCACTGCGCCTGCGGGAAGAGGTGGTACAGGAGCAAGCTGGCCGGCCGCGCCCACCGCGCCTGCGCGAGGTCGCGGCGGTACGCGCGCTCCCGCCCGTTGGCCGTCGCCTCAGCCGCCGCCGCCTCCACGGGGCCGCGCACGCGTCGCCGCCGCCCCCGGCCCGCGCCCGCCCCCGGCCCGCGCCCTCCCGCCGCCGCCTCGCTGGGTCGTGGCTCAGTGCCTCCTCGGCCTCGGCTCGGCACCCGCAGCATGCAACAGCAGTCGCGGCGGCGGCGGCGGCGGCGGCTGTGAGGCGAGGCGAGGCGGGTCCGCTCGGCCCCCCGGTGGCCGGCTGCGGGGCCGCGGAGCCTTGGGGCACACCGGGCCTGGCGGGCGAGGGGCGGCGGCGCCTTTGTTGAGGCCGGGCCGGGCCGCCGCGCGGTGGCCCTTTGTCTGTAGATGGTGGACGCGGGCGGCCGGGCCGCCGCCGAGGGCTGGAGGAAGATGGAGGCCCCGCCGGACGGAGCCGCCGACCTCGTGCCGCTGGACCGCTACGACTCGGCGCGCGCCAAGATCGCGGCCAACCTGCAGTGGATCTGCGCCAAGGCCTACGGCCGAGGTGGGCGGGCCGGGGTCCGTGAGCGCCTTTGTGCCGTGTCCTGCGGGGCTCGGACGCGCCCGGAGACCCCGCAGCGACCCGGGCGCGCGCGGAGCGCCGAGCGCGGCGGTGTGAGGCCCGGGCGCGGGCGTCGGCCGGGCGGCAGGTGGGAGGTGCGGGGGTGGGTGCGGGATACGGGGGGCGGGTGCGGAGCGTGCGGCTGCCGGGTGACAGCGGTCTCGGGGCGATGGGGCTGGGATGGGTGGGCCGTTCGGGGGAGCAGCTCGTTCTTCCCGAATTTTGGTACTTACGAGACAGGAGTTGTTGGATTTCCCAGCTAGAAATCATCTATTGCCGGGATTGCACCTGATAGCGATGAGCCCCTGCGGTTAATTCCCATTTTTGGGAATTAGGTAACCTTGTTATCAGGTCTGGTCTGTTAGGCCATAATGTGCTTAGTGGATTAAGAAGCTTCTACGTCGTGCTTTGGGAAGTTTGCACACCTACGGAGTCTAATCATCGGCTGGTTTATTAATTTCAGGTGCTTTGTTTCGGGTATGACATTAAGGGTTAATGCTTGTAATCCACTTTTAATTTGAAGTTTTAATATGAAAAATTCTTCAGAAAAATTGTCTTTACCCTGGCGAAAATAATTATCCTCTTAGGAAAGAGGAGGGAGAACCCTTCCAGGAGAGTTTAGTGGACCAGTTTTGAAAGCTCTCTGAGCAGGCGTTTCCAGAGTGACAGGGGCCTGTACCCCAGCTGGGCTCAGTTAGTCATAAGGACAAACACGTTTTGTAAGGTTTAGGGATTAAATACATTGCTTTACTTTAAACCGGTTTTTGTAGGGTGTAAATAGTTAGGAACTAGTTTTTGCTTTTGTTTTACAATTTCTTTTTACGGGCTCAGGTGAACTTTATTGCGTTTTGCTGTAGGAGTGAGACACTGCTGCGTGGCTACTGGGTTGTTAAAAGTGGAGTTGATAACATACATAATTTGAAGTGTACAGAGAGCAGACAGTTGGGTGTCTAGCACCTGGTCAACATTAACACTGTTCACCTTTGCAGGCCGCAGGCCCCCTCCCCTCCCCCACACCTCGCCCCTTGCATTGGTCATTGCTGTGCTTTGCACGCATGCGTTTGCATCACTAAACTATGCTGCTTCGTTTTTTCCACCTTGCACAGTGATGTCTTTTTCATTATCCCACGTTACCCTCCTGGGTCTTCTTTTTTTTTTTTTTTTTTGAGACAGAGCCTCAAGCTCCCCCCCTGGGTAGAGTGCCATGGCATCACAGCTCATAGCAACCTCCAACTCCTGGGCTCAAGCGAGTCTCCTGCCTCCACCTCCCAAGTAGCTGGGACCACAGGCGCCCGCCACAGCGCCCGGCCATTTTTTGGTTACAGCCATCATTG
>CAUYQV010098969.1:0-12163 GCA_963574575.1 Galagoides demidoff | reverse complement strand
TCCCCCTGGGTAGAGTGCCATGGCATCACAGCTCATAGCAACCTCCAACTCCTGGGCTCAAGCGAGTCTCCTGCCTCCGCCTCCCAAGTAGCTGGGACTACAGGTGCCCACCACAACGCCCGGCCATTTTTTGGTTGCAGCCATCATTGTTGTTCGTCGGGCCCGGGCTGGGGATTCGAACCCGCCACCTTAGGTGTACGTGGCTGGCGCCTTAGCCGATTGAGCCACAGGCGCCGAGCCTGTCATGACGTTTTTAAATGAGAGTATGCAGCATACAGTTTGTTCTCAGAAGTTACTTTCTCTTCCCCTTTTATGCAGGATGCATGAACTATTAATTGCTTTTGTTGCTTAACTACAATATAAGCTGCAGGAGAGACTATCTCCTTTGGTATGTTTTCCATACTCAAACACTTGCATACTTTTTGAATGACTGCTAAGCTTAGTTAATATTTTCACTTGTGATTAAGAGAGATGGACCAATATGAGAAACTTTTAGAATTAAAATCAAGGGTAGATGAACTTTTTTCTTATGCACCATTCATGACTTGATGTTCTTTGAGTGTTTGCTTTTTTAGCTAGCTATTCCTGGATTTGGGATGCATATACTGGCCGTTTATCTTTGGTCTGATCTTTCTTTCCTCAGCTATTTAGTTTTATCACATATTCTGCTTTCCCCATAAACTTCTGTGGATTCCTAGAATGGTAAAATTAGGAGGGACCTTAGTTCATCTAGCTCAGGGGTCCTCAAACTCGTTAAACAGGGGGCCAGTTCACTGTCCCTCAGACCATTGGAGGTCCGGACTGCAGGCCCTGGGATGAGTTGGCTGCTAAGCAGGACAGGCAGTGGTGGCAAAAACACCGGCAGGTCAGATAAATGTCCTAGGTGGGCTGCAGGCCATAGTTTGAGGATGCCTGATCTAGCTGATGCCTATTTTACTATTGTGGATACTAAGCCAGCGGGCACTATTATGAATAGAATCCAGTTCTTTTAGATTTCTGCCTTGATGCTCTTTTTTAGTGCATGATGGTATTCATGTTTCTTCCAGATTTTTAAATTACTACTAAAAAAAAAAAAAAGACAGTTTGAAAAAAATGTTTAAGGGGATACAGTATAAATATTTGGGTTTTCTTAAGTAAAAAATTTAAAGATTTATATAGTATGAAGTGTCCTGTTGAATCTTTGGAGGAACACAGATATTTTATGAGCCTTAAATCTGAGACTTTAATTCTGTAGATTTTTGGATGTCTGAATTTATATACTCCCATACCAATGAATATGGATATCCAGGAAGCCAAGTGATGATTAAGTTATATTTTGGGCAATACGTTGTAAAAGTAATGATGCAGACTTTTATTTTTAGGGATCAAGGTGGTCGGACATTGTGTGGTGTAATGAGGATTGGCCTGGTTGCAAAAGGCTTGCTGATTAAAGATGATATGGACTTGGAGCTTGTTTTAATGTGCAAAGACAAACCCACAGAGACCCTGTTAAATACAGTCAAAGACAACCTTCCTATTCAGATTCAGGTGAGTACAGTTTAACTGAACCTCTAGCTGAATTTGTGAAAAGGTGAAATAGGTGGTGAACTTGATGAATTTATTAATAAGAATTGGTAATAGTAAGGATAGGCACACACAAAGGAAATACTGCTACTCGGGGTTAAAGAATAATAATCACATTTCAGGCAAGCTTCTAGAGATCAGTACTCAGGATATCTTTATCAAATTAATATGGCCATTAAGGTAGCCTTAAACTTTTCAGATATATCTTCATTTTTTCCAGACTAGATCTCTGAGCATTATGAAAGTCTTAGAAAGGTTGGTGTAATGCAGAAAATAATTGAAAGATCAAAAAGAGCTTAGACAGCTAGAGACCTTCATTAATAGTAACTATTAAAATTAAAGACAAAGTTAATTTGTCATCCATTAATTCTGTTAATGGAAAGTCACTATTAATTCATTCTCACAAACCTTTTTCACATTGGAATGCGTTTAGAAAAAATTAATGGTGGTGTGCTCTCTGGAGGATGCTATTGAGGCTGAAAGCTTCTAGGGTTGAAGCTTGGTCTGGGGCTCTGGTCACCCTAGGACCTCCCCTGCCAGCCTCTGCTAAGGGCCAATTGTACCACTGGCTATGAATCTGTTATCTTTCAATTTCAGATATGTGTTATTTGTGGTCTAATTAGATTATAGCTTTTTGATAATTTTGTATCAGTTAGTCCTCATATCCCTGTCATTGAAATAGATGTCATTCCACAGGTGAAAACTTGTGAGTTGTTAAATACTCCTTTTTATTTGTTTATCTTCTAAAGGGAGTCTTTTTTTTTTTTTTTTTTGCAGTTTTTGGCTGGGGTCAGGTTTGAACCCACCACCTCCAATATATGGGGCTGGTGCCCTACTTATTTGAGCCACTGGCACTGCCCTAAAGGGAGTCTTTTTAAAAGAATTATGAATTTTAAATTTGTTTTTATTAGCTTTGTTACTAGACAAGTTTCTTTCATATCTACCAACTGGCCTTTAAACAATCTCTCTGATTTTTTTAAATCTATGTTTTAGACACTCAAATTTGTGTTGATACATTCTCCTATGTTACTTTTTTGGACACTATTTTATTTTATCATAAACCTTAAAATATAGTTTTCTAAGTGACAGAAGATATTTGCCTTTTCCATTTTCAATTTTTTTTTTTTTTTGGAAATATTCTCACCATATTGCCCTTGGTAGAGTGCTATAGCGTCACAGCTCACAGCAACCTGAAACTCTTGGACTTAAGCAATTCTCTTGCCTCAACCCCCCAAGTAGCTGAGACTATAGGTGCCTGCCAAAACACCTGACTATTTTTTGGTTGTAGTTGTCATTGTTGTTTGGCAGTCCTGGGCTGGGTTCGAACCTGCCAGCTCCCCTGTGTGTGGCTGGTGCCCTAGCCGCTGAGCTACAGGTGCCAAGCCTCTGCTTTCAATTTTGATGGAGAGATGTTTTCTGGTCTTTCATAGGGTTAAATTTCTTTTTAAAAAATCCTTTTCTGAGGAGGCAGGACACAATTATAAGAGGGACTTTACCTAACAAATGCAAACATTGTAACCTAATTCTTTGTGTCCTTATTTAACCTGAAACAATAAAAAAACCTTTTTGTGATCAATTGAGGAAGGAGAGTAGTAAGCAACATGGAATACAGTAAAGCTTTATGAAATAAAAAGCCTAGTAACAGAATTTCTGGTTAACCGTACCTTTTGTTTTTAGAATATTCATATAATTCCTCTCATTTTTATTATTTTTTGTATTGTTTTAGAATTTGACGGTTTTTTTTTTTTTGCTTTTAGTATATAATAAGCATTGTTATTCTTGAATCCTTAGTAAAGATTTAAAAGGTCAGTCATGTTATAGGTTTTTTTCAACCGTCTCCTTTCATTTCCTTTAGTGAGTCTTGTTACTTATGAGAGTAATCATAGTCCTCATCCTCTGATGTTGCAGGGTGGAGAAAAGGTTAGGAACTAGCTTCATGATACCTCAGTTCTTACTCTGAAAAATCTTTCCAGTTTTGAAGATACAGAAGTTTGAACTAAGCTTCAGTTGGCATTCTCTATGCAGATCACACCTGTCTAAACTTTGCATTGTTCTTCTCCTGAGTGAGGGTCTTTATTTCCAGGCACCATAGTTTTAATATGTTCTTACCTGGCCTAGCAGGTATATTAAGAGAGGGAACCAGGAGAGGAGTGTAGGGTGTGTAGGCTCTATGAACCATAGACTGAGGCTTTTTAGGCTAGAGAAGATAAGACGGAAAATGACATAAATATCTTTAGGTCTTTGAAACATTGACTTGGAGAAGATAAAATAGATGTGAACTCTTTTAAGACCAATGATGGAAATTATGAGAAATGTATTTCAATTTAAAACAGCTGATAGAGTTCTCTAATAGTGAGTTTATATTTGGGTAAAGGTACATTTCTCTGTAAAATGGGGTTGATAATTATATACCAATTTCAGGTTAAATTTATATATATGTACACACATGCGCACATATACACACACAGCACACATGCATTATTATTCCCAGTGGTATTTTAGGAATTGTTTTAAGTGTAGACTTCCAGGTGTACCTCCTCCCGCCTCCTATTTTCTTGATGCTTGTATGGAAAATCTGGCTCTTGATATGATCTTATTTTCTTACAGATTAAAACTCCTTTTCCTGAGCACTTTAACCATAGTAAAACTTTGTTATATATGTACCTTAATTAAAGTTATACTATACCTTTTTTCTCCATATTCTTTTCTAGGGTGATTTTAGAATTTCTTTGAGTAATGGCGGATGAGGATGACCCAAACTAGAAATTACTTAATATTAGTCTAACCCAAATCACATACCATATGTTTATTATTTTGCATGTATCTCATGGTAATCTTCATGCATAATTGAAAAATCTAGTTTGATTTATTCCCTGATATCTTTAATGCTCTTTTTGTGGCAAAATAAAGATGATCTTTTTTTTTTGTTTTTTTCTTTAGGATGGCAATGTATACGCGTTTTGAGAAATGAAAAGACTATATTGAATTTGTAATACTCAAGTCACATTTGACTTATGTAATTACAAGAGTTACTCGACTTGTATTCATCTTTTGTTATCAATATATATTAGTACAAATTTAATATAATTTCTTCCTTTCTTAAAATGTGTATGCATTTTCTTTTTTTTTTTTTTTTTTTTTGGCACCTACTGTATTTTGGTTCTGGTTCTTCTATCTATTGTTTGGCTTCCTTTAGAGGATAATTTAGGCTCAGCACCTGTAGCACAGTGGTTATGGTGCTAGCCACGTACAGCAAGGGTGGTGGGTTTGAACCTGGCCTGGGCCAGCTAAACGACAGTGACAGCTGTAACAAAAAATAGCCTGGCATTGTGGCGGGTGCCTGTAGTCCCAGCTACTTGGGAGGCTGAGGCAAGAGAATCTCTTAAGCCCAAGAGTTTGAGGTTGCTGTGAGCTGTGATGTCATGGCACTCTACCAAGGGCGACATACTGAGACCCTATCTAAAAAGAAGATAATTTAGGCAGAACATGGCTCATGCCTGTAATCCTAGCATTCTGAGAGGCCAAGGTACACGGATTGCTTGAGTTCAGGAGTTCAAGGGTTAGAGCATTCTACTTAGGGAAGGGCAACAGAGACTCATATAAATTAATATATGGTTCTGGGGCAGGACACAATTATAAGAGGGACTTGACCTAACAAATGCAATCATTGTAACCTGGTTCTTTGTACCCTCAATGAATTCCCAACAATAAAATAAAAATTAATCCATGGTTCTTATTGGTTGCTTACTTTGTAGAAGGCCCATAAACTATATGTTTATAATTGTCTGTAAAAGAAGCAATGTATGTTTCCCTGTGGATATCAGATAACTTGTCCCATAATAATAGGTCTCATTGGAATGATCTCTGAGACCTGTTGTCAGAGAAGGGAAGAAGTTACTTGTTCATCCTTTTCTTGGGGGGGGGGCTGGTGAGTGTGCAGAAATACTTCTTCATTCATGCTTACTCAGTTCTAAGAGAATAAGCTTATATTCTTGAGTCATTGGCAATTAAGAATTTCTTTTCTTTTCTTTTTTTTTTTTTGGAGACAGAGCCTCAAGCTGTCCCCCTGGGTAGAGTGCTGTGGCCTCACAGCTCACAGCAACCTCCAACTCCTGGGCTCAAGCGAGTCTCCTACCTCCACCTCCCAAGTACCTGGGACCACAGGCGCCCGCCACAATGCCTGGCTATTTTTTTTGGTTGCAGCCGTCGTCGTTTGGCGTGCCCAGGCTGGATTTGAACCCGCCACCTTAGGTGTATGTGGCTGGCGCCTTAGCTACTTGAGCCATAGGCGCCAAGCCACAATTATGAATTTCTGCTTAGGCTATTCTATCAAAAAAAGCTATTGTTTAAAAGGGTATTCTAGCTGTTTATTATTCTATTATAGTTTTCTATAATAATTTCAAGAACAATAATTTCAATTTATCATATAATGATGCTCTTGGCATTTTACTTTCAAATATTAGAAAGAATGGTTTTAAATATTGAGTCATAATTGTGTGATTGACATTGTGGTTGCTTTTTGAAGGATGGAGAATGAGGATTTGCCTATAAGCTGGGAAGAGAGAGGTTATTCCCAAACTAAAGAACTAGTTAGAAGCTTTGTTTGCTTTTTTAGCACGGTAGTAATAGTAATTAATAACATTTAAGAATTTAGTGTAAACATTTTTTTTTTTTTTAAGATTTCAATCTAATTGGATGTTTTTGAAATCTTGGTGACTTGCAGAAACTCACAGAAGAGAAATATCAAGTGGAACAGTGTATAAATGAGGCATCTATTATAATTCGGAATACAAAAGAACCCACACTAACTTTGAAGGTGATACTTACTTCCCCTGTAATTAGAGACGAATTGGAGAAGAAGGATGGAGGTACACGTGTGTGTGTGTATATGTGTGTGTATCTTGTTCATGTAAAAGTTCTCTTAAATGATATGTTAACTGTGCTTTATGGATTTAGGAAATAACAGTCTTCATTTGCTTTATGCCACCTATAGTATTTTAAACAGCTCTGTTTCTATAGAATCGGTATATTTTATTAAAATGTATAAATTGAAAATATAAAATATGTTAATTAAAAACCCTGTGCTTATCATGGTTTTTATACCATTTTGGTATTCTGTTTGTATTAAATTAGTGGTATCAACTTATTCTATGTATTTTGTCTTAATGGTCAGATTTCAGAAATAATTGTGGACCAAAACAGACATTTTCTCAAATTTACTCACTTATTATTTCAAAACACTCACTTGCATATTACACTTGACTTCTGTTAACTATATAATCTTGTAAGATTTATGTTTACTTAGTTGTTATGAAGAGATTTGTTTTATAGTGTAAAGGATACAAATAGGGAGTTTTTTTTCTTCAGCTATTTCTTCTAGCTATTATTCTATTAATAGTTATTTTCTAGGAGATTTGTGAACCATGTTAACAGCTTGAATATGATTTATCTGAGAATCATGCTTTAATTAACTAACTTTTGAAGTTAAAAAGAATTGCTGTATGGCAATGTCATTCCTATAAAAGTAGAGTGAGAAATCTGTTCACTTGCTAGTAATTTTGGGAGGTAGTGATGGAACTGTGGGCTGCTTTTTCTGATATTTTTATTCTGTAATGTTAGCTTGTTTCTGCCTTTAGTCCTATCCCTAGAAACTTGCCATGTTATATTTCTCTTGTGTCAAACCTTTGACCAGCTGGCCACTCTATCATGACAATTTAGAGGCAGTGTGGTCTCTCCAGGCTAATGGGAACTCCCTGTTATATTTAGCACTAGACTTTAAACAAGTCCTGTTGCTTATTTTCCTACCTGGAAATATCAATGCACTATGAAGTATTGGTCCGTTTCCTAGTTTATTAGTTTGTGATAAGGGTAGAGAAATAGGCACATTTACCAGTGAAGTTAGAATTTTGATTTTTGGCAGTTGTGACTTATAGGATCACTTAAAGTAATAGACTCTTATTAAAAAAATTGTTTTCAGGGTAACTAAAGCTATATTGTACCAAACAGATTTAATCCAGACACATTTATGAGCAATATTTTAAAATCAAAGTGCATCTGATCTATAATTGGATTTATGCCTGTACTTTAAAAATTTCTTTTGCTGTATATAGCATCTATAGCACCTCTGAAGAACCTATCTTAAATGGCTTAATTTTTTTAACAGCTTTACAGTTCACCATTAACTGTAGAACTATAAAATGATTTCTGAAGTGTCAAGATAAATGTTAATTCTGGTAAGCTGTGTTCTACTTGACCCTCTAGTATAAAACCAACCATTTCTAAGTAGAGTTGTAATTATAGGTATTATTTAAAATTATTTGAGTATAGGAAGATGAGAAAAAGACTAAAGTGTATGTTTGCTTTTACCTGTCATCATCCCTTCCATTATATTTTTGGAAAATACTAAGGAAACATCTGGCTTCTTTTTTCCTCTGGATTTTGTACTTACATAAGATTTTATCATAGCTTTCAGTGATATTTTTAGGCTTAGTTGATTGCTTTTATAACTTTAATTTCTACGTGGAGAAGCTGAAAACAAATTCTTAAGAGTATTGTATCCTTGCTAGAAGCACTATTTATTATAGAATGGAATTTACAATAAAGTAAGAGAGTCATAGTCTCTGTTTAAGGTGTTTGAGTTACTAAAGGATCCAGAGACCTCTATGAGCTGAATTTTGTCAGCTGATGTGTGGGATCATATATTTTTGAAGCAGCTTGGATCTTATGTTTTATACATCTTGCTTTCTCTCCTTTGAATGGCAGAAGGATTTGCTTTGCTGTTGTCCTTTATATCCCAGCCCTGTTGACTCACTTGATTATCTTTTATAATTTGCTCTTTTTGTCTAACCTGGGCTTTGTCAAAGACAGATTTTTGTTCTTTGCTAGCGGTTTGTGTATACCTGGGCATCTTGGAGGATTTAGCATATACTTGAGCATTTGAGACCTGGGCTATGCAATTCTGTTTTCTCATAATATACAGTTCCTCATCCCCTTAATGCAATTTTTTTCCACCACATGGGATGAAAGCACAAGCTTCATTCAGGTTCCAGGGATTTCTGAGACTGAAAGATACCCTTTTATTCAATTACTGTACAGTTTCTTTCTTAAAGTAAAAAAAAAAAAAATCCATTATAACTTTCCTTTTGCATTTTCCTGTGGTATTTCAACTTCCTCTCACCTCCTGTACTCAAACAAACTATTCACAATACTTACACATCTCATATATTCTTACTTTACAAATATTTGGTTAAAATCTGAAAAAAGGAAAGAAGTATGGTTGATAACAGGCAGGACCAGAGGACTGGGGAAGTTAGAACATCAAACTTCTCAGGCTTGTCTGTGAAGAAGTGGGTCTAACTCATTCAAATCACCATTTATGTTTTAAATTGCCAGAGTACATAGTGAATCTCTTTGGTATTTACTATTCTACAGGTCACTTTCCTCCTGTGCTGTTAATCTTTCTTCTATACTCTAACCTTTTACTTGAACACTCTGTAGAATCACTACTTCCCTATTACTACATGTTTCCTGCTAATGAAGGCATAGGAGAAGCAACACAGACCTTGGTGTGCAGCAACTTCATGTTTGATTCTTAACTCCATTAGTTAATATGGCTGTGCAACCTTGAGTAGGATTCTTCATTTTAAAGTATGGATTATAAATACCTCAAAAAATTGTTTTGAGGTTAAGTGAGAGAATTTATGGACCGTGACTTATACAATAACTGGCACAAAGTAGTTGCTCAGTAAATAGTGGTAGTCACTCAGTATATTTAAGATTCCCAGCACAAACCCACCCACCTCCTTAGCTGGCCTTCAGTTAACAGTGAAAATGTATGCATGGTAGGTCTGAAGACCTGAAGCTAAACATAGTTAAACTCTTAACTGTAGTATTAGAATTGGTATGCTGTATTTATACAGTGCTACTAGTAAAAAGTTAGTGTATTGTGCAGCTTATGACTCATGGAGGGCAGCCGTCTCTTCTCCTATCTTTTATCCTTAGCACCTAGAATGATACCTAATACATAGTAGGCAATAAAAAAAAACCCTAAGTCTGTTAAATGAATTTACTTAGCATTACTTAGATTTATCTCTGTGAATGTACTTCAGTAATGTGTGTGATAAGCACTTCTGCATATATGATTTATTTAAAAAACTCTTTATTTGGGGTGGATAATTGCCCTGTTATATAAATAAAGTCTCGCATGTTACCCTGGTCTTCTGACTCGTAAGTCCACTATGCAGTCTACTGTCATGTTACTGTCTGGAAGTAGTACATGAGTGGTTTAGTTGATCTAGCTATTCTGAGCATCACACAGAGCCTCAGCTTCTTATGGTGCTTGTGATTTTAAATTAGAAATAGATTTTTCTATGAAGGTAATAAACTGTTATATTTATAATTTGAAATCAGGTGGCTAGGGAAACATAAAAATTTTTGTGGCTTAGATTAAGACGAATCTCCTTAGTACTAGAGTGGATTTTCAGAGGTTTCACAGAGAAGATTTCCAGAGTCCCTTTTCTCATTGGTTCCAGTGTCAACTTTTGTGACTCTTCGTGGCATAAGTTCACTAGCATGTGTCTTGCTAGGGTCAAGGCAATAGATTCTTTTTTTTTTTTTTTTTTTTTTTTGGAGATAGTCTTACTCTGTTGCCCCAGGCCAGAGTGCTACAGTATCATGGCTTACAGCAACCTCAAATTCTTGGGCTCAAGAGATCCTCTTGCCTTAGCCTCTCTAGTAGCTGGGGCTACAGATGTCTGCCACCATGGCTAGCTAATTTTTCTATTTGTAGAAGTAACAGGGTCTCACTCTTGCTCAGGCTGATCTCGAACTCCTGGGCTCAAGCAGTCTCCCTGTCTTGGCCTTTTAGAGTGCTAGGATTACAGACATGAGCCACCATGCCCAGCCAAGAAGGTAGATTCTTACAGTCCAGAGATCACTGTGGTTACATAATGTTGCAGGTTTTATTTTCCTCTCTTCCCCAGCTGCTAGATCTGCACTCTCTAGAGGAAACTTACAGCCGTTATCTTTCTAGTGGCCACTGCCACTGAAGAAAAGTCATCCTGAGTGAGATTACTAACATAAATTAAGAGAACAAAGCTCTGTTTACTCTACCTTCTTGTATTTTCCTGTCCATATTATTGTGTCCTGATGTTTTGCATGGACAGTGGCTTGGTTGGTAATGGTAATGTCTTCACTTTAGAAAGCTTAAAGAAATTGAAAGAAAAATACAAGGATATTCCCGGACTAACTAGAAAATTCTGTTAGAATGAACTCTGTTCATATCCAGATTATTGAGGAGTCCCTCACAATATTGAGCTTAATTATTTTACTTTTGAAGAGCCCAGGTTCCAGACATGTAATTCCTACTTAACACAATCATATTTTGTCTTTATGCTGGCCACATCTTCCATCTTGTATTTTTGTTAATAGGAGCAGAAAGTTAGCTTGCGCGTAAGGCATTTAGTTAGAGAAATTGACCACATTTCATGGGGTATGGTGTGATTTTGGTCAATGATCTAACCAAGTAAACATGGTTAGGCACAATAGACTTCTTCCCAGTGCTTCTGTTGTTCAGATTGTTGTATGTGTCTTCATGATTTGATGTCAGATTGCGTAATAAAATTAAAAAAAATTTTTTTTGGGGGGTGGGGGTTTGGCATTTTATCCTCTATCCCTACCTCCTTGCTCTTATTTGTTTCATTGATCAATCTAGGAAGAAATGAAATGGCTCTCAGTTCTATCATTTCTAATTAAGAATTCTAAGATTTTTTTCTTTAATCAGAAAAGTTTTGCTTTCCCATGAAATTGAAATGCTTCCATTAAAGTTTAGAAATAATTAAATTTGAGGTACTGCTACCAGAACTAGCAGTGTTTTCCCAGCAGCAGTTCTGTGATTGCCACATTAAATGAAGGTTTTCTTTTTTGTGAATGAAAATATGAAAAACTGTATATTATAAATTGTATTAAGTAAACAGGCAAGCTAGGTTATGAGTAGTTCTGTACTATGATATTAATTTATATTGTTTTAATATAAAAACGTAGAAGAAGATAAAATGAGATGAATTATATCCTCTGCTGTTGCCTGCCTTGTGAATATTGAAACATTTTGGATCATTCGACTTTGTGTCAGTGTGTGAAGTAACACGGCCACTCTGATGGTGATATAAAAGGGAATCTGGTGCAGGTCTTCTATTCATTGCTTTTCCCTTTTGTCTCTTTATAGAAGAATCTGTTGGCTTCAAATGTTAACTGTATAGCAAGCTGATGGCTCTGGATTTTTTTTTTTATTATAAGAGTTTGTGTTGGCTCGGCGCCTGTGGCTCAATCGGCTAAGGCACCAGCCGCGTACACCTAAGGTGGCTGGTTTGAATCCCCAGCCCGGGCCCGCCAAACAACAATGATGGCTGCAACCAAAAAATGTCCAGGCGTTGTGGCGGGCGCCTGTGGTCCCAGCTACTTGGGAGGCGGAGGCAGGAGACTCGCTTGAGCCTAGGAGTTGGAGGTTGCTATGAGCTGTGATGCCATGGCACTCTACCCAGGGGGATAGCTTGAGGCTCCGTCCCCCCCCCCAAAAAAAAAAGAGTTTGTGGTTATAATCTGC
>CAUYQV010098968.1:0-11186 GCA_963574575.1 Galagoides demidoff | reverse complement strand
AAAGGGCTAATACCCAGAACCTACAATGAACTTAACAAAAAAGCAAGAAAAATATTAACCCCACTGTAAGTGGGCAAAAGACTTAAACAGAAGTTTTTCACAAGAGGGTAGACAAATGGCTAACATGCTTAAGAAAGAATTTGCAACTTTACTATTCATCACGGAAATGCAGATTAAAACCACAGTGAGATATCACCTTACTCCTGTTAGAATGGCTTTTATTGAAAAGTCCAGAAGCAATAGATGCTAGCATGGTAGTGAAGAGAAAGGAACACTGTTGTGATGCACTGTTGGTGAGACTGCAAATTAGTATAATCCCTATGGAGAAGGGTATGGAGATTTCTTCAAGAACTAAAAGTAGACCTATCATTTAATCCAGCAATCCTACTACCGGGAATCTATCCAAGGGAAAGGAAGCTATGTTATCTAAAAGACACCTGAACTCAAATGTTTATTGCAGCAAAATGTACAACAGTGAAGATACAGAATCATCCTGAGTGCCCATCCATTTATGAATGGATTAACAAAATGTGCTATATGTACTGAGTACTACTTAGCCATAAGAAAGGATGAGTTAATGTCTTTTGTGGCAATTTAGAAAGAAGTGGAGACCATTATTCTAAGCAATGTGTCTCAAGAATGGAAAAACAAACACTATGTATACTCTCCAACTAATTGGAACTAATGACTGGGCACACAAGGAAAGTAAAAGTCTTTAGAAATCAATAGCGGGTGAAGAGGAAGAGAGAAAGGGCAAAAGACTATCTAACAGGTACAATGAACACCATTTGGGTGATTGGCATTTTTATAGCTCTGACTTGAGCCATCCAGCAAAAACATCGGGATCCCCTTAGTATTTTCAAATAACTTTTTAAAAAGTAAGTAACCACATAAATAAATGGCTTCCAGTTGTGAGAAAAACAAAAAGGTAATGTTGCCCAAAGTTATATCCTAAGGGACAGGGGAAGGAGGCAAACTCTACTTGTCTCCATAATCTGTATTATATTTATTCAACCATGCTTTTACCCTTCTTGGAAAGGAGTTTCACATTTTTAGTTGACAATTTGTCTAATTTAATGTTTAACCATATTCCTTTGTATTATGAAAATCAGTAGTTAACTATGAATCTCTTTATATTTTCCATTTTTGAGGTGTAATTGATCAATAAAAATTCTACATATCTATGATGTTTTGCTATACATGTGCATTGTAAAATTATTACCACCACCAAGCTAATTAACATATATAGCACCTTCACATGGTTATCTTTTTTCATTTTTTTGTGGCAAGAACATTTAATGTATAATCTCTTTGTTTGCAAGTTAAAAAAATCAGTAATAAGAAAACTGTAGGACTAGATGTAGTTGCCATTTTAATAGAAGCTATTTTAGCTCTGAAGCACCCAAGTGAAACTAATTTTGTTTAAAGGCTTCTTGGATTCAACTACACAAATTCTACTTAAAACAAAACAAAAGAAAAATATGCCTTCTGGAATTTTGCTCTCCATGTCAATCCTTTATATTCCTATAATTGTTATGAAGGTTTTTACTATGAAATCATGAAGATAAATGGTTTCACGAAACTAAAACCAATGTAAACAAACATTATCTCTATTATTTCCTAGTTTTCGGCAACCACAGGTGGCAGGATTTCTCAACCTTGGCACTGCTGAAATTTGGGCTCAGGAATTCTTTTTTGTGGTAGTTGTTTTGTATATTATAAGATATTGAGCAGCACCTTTGTCCTCCACTCAGTAGATACTAGTAGTACACCTCCAGTTGGGACAACCAAATGTCTCCAGACATTGCCAAGTGTCCTCTGGGGACATAATTACTCCAGGTTGAGAACTGATGTATAGAAATCATTGCAGACTCTCTTCTTCATAGATTCCTTTCCTGCTGGAATACCTCCTTGAGTTGGCTAAGGTGGTAGGGAGGGTGGGAGCTCTATGGTAAGGGTCTGAGTGTGTATGGCTCAGCCACTTCTTTTCGGTTACCTAGTTGAGCAACCTAAATTTTTCTTGTTTGACCTAGTGGAAAGTCTAACCTGGGTGTTAGATATCTGCAACATCTCCTTGGACTTGGTTGAAACCATCTCCTCCTTTTCTTGCATGCATTTAGTAGACCTTCCTTTTAATGTGATTCTTGTCTAATTGGTTGCCCAAACTGGATGCGGTAGTGAGGCTAAAGAAGGAATCAAGAATGATTTCTGAATCTCTGACTTTAGCAACTGAGAGGATAGTCACATCATTTATAAAATATAACCTGGCCGGGTGTGGGGGGGTAGTAAGGATAGCAAATGAAATGTGCAGTGTCCCAACTGCATCTTCCATCAGTTTGGCAGAAAGATGTTCTGAAGGACCTATGAGACATAAAAATCAAAACCAAAACAAAAAACAAACAGCAACAACAAAAGTCCTAAACAAACAAGTAATCAGTAAATCCTGGATAAACTATGTTATTGCATTTCATGGCTTATGGGGGGAAGGGAAAGCTCCAAGGTCCTCTATCCCCAGTTTAACACACGCTCACACACTTACATATTTGCAAACAGACAAACAGGGGCTGAAAACCTCAGCAGGGTGCAGTGAGTACTCTAACGTAGCTTGCAGACTAGTAGAAGTAGACATACAATAAACAAACCTATAGATAAAATACAGTAGAACCTTCACAGTTGGCCACCTCCCTATATTGACCACTCCTTAGTAAGTTGACCTCATTTTCATAGACCGGATGGACATACATGTATGTATTGGTACAGTAGGCCTAGTTCCTTATGTTGACCTGTCTGTTATAATCCCTTGTGTAGTCAATTTACAGGAATTCTATATACATACACTATATACCCTTGTATATAGACCACAAGACAGTGGTAAGTGCTATGAAGAAAAATAAGCAAGTGAAAGGGAAAGAAGGTTAGAATTTCATGTAGATCAAGAGGGACATTTTCATTGAGGTTGAGAGATTTAAAGTAAGATCTGAAGGAAGTGAGAAAGTAAGCAAAGGAAATGCTTACAAGACATTCTCGACAGAAGGTCCTGAACTTGTGAAATTCCCCAGGAAAGAATGTGCCAGCTGCCTGCAGAAAAGGACCAAGAAAAGAAGAGAATAGTTTAATTATAGTCTTGGTAAGGTCATTAAATGAGAGAGAGAAGAGTCATATATTTTAAAGTATTTTTATTTAAAAATGTTCTTAAAATCCTTACTATCTAATATTTAAGCATTGTGTGTAAAAATAATAGACCAACAGGGCCTGCATAGCCACAAGAGCACAGGGTCCACATTTTCTGTTCTTCCATAGAGACGAATGAATCACTTTCTACTCACTTTACCTAGAGACGTTTGTAACGTGCATGACTATTTTGGAAGTCTGGCTAATAACATTTTACTGACCCGGGATTCTGGAAAATTATTTCCAAGAGAAATTAAATGACACATAATGGACAAGTACAAAACAAAAGTTTCTCTTTAAAAAAAATTTTATTCAACAGAATCCAAAATGGCTGAGATTTCAGGAAAGTCTAAGCATACTTGGCATGCATGCCGGCTTTTTCTTCTGAGGTCAAAAGTTACTCATTTCTATGACCTTGAAGAACTCTTCTGGGCATACTGGATATGATCTTCTGATTAAGGTAAGGATAATTTACTCTAGAAAAAATAGCAATTGTTAGTAGTGTTTAAACGTTGATTCTGAAGATTTTTTTTTAAAAGATGTATAATATATTCTCCCCCAAATTTTGTGCATTGGTAGCTTTCTCAACATTACATAATACAGAGAGTGTAAAAAATGTATGCACATTTTAAGAAAGGAAAAAGCTGTATTAAAATTATAAGACTCAAGTTACTCTAGTCACATTTGACTTCTGTAATTAAAGAGACAGAAGATGCAATATATAAGATAAATGTTGCTGGCATATAACATGGAATCTTGTATCTCTTTAATTGCAGAAGTCAAATGTGTCTTGAGTATTACAATTTTAATATAATTTTTTCCTTTCTTAAAGTCTGTATACATTTTTTGACACCCTCTGTACACATGCATAATTGCAGCAATATTAGTTCAAAAAGTACCATGCTCCCCCCCAACCCCGTGAATTGATTTACTATTTCCTAATAGGATCACAGTTAAATCATAATTCTTACAAACCCCATGAAAATTTTCTGTTTTTGCTATAGCTTGTTGGGGCCAATTGCTCTGAAGTTTTGCTGGAAAATCAACTTCCAAAAGAAAGATGAATTGGTAAAAGGCATTCATTATTTAACTTGCATACATGAGCCTTCAGGATAAAGACCCAAAACTACAGGGGAGTTTGTCCACTTTTATAATTAGGTTCAACAAAGTATGGACACCTGTACAGCAAGAAATATGATTTGACAAAAAAAGTACAGTCTAACACAAAGAGATGGCATGGGGACGCCCCGTAAGTCCTGTCTGATTCATCTTGGCCTCACTGAACGTGCATTTCTTTCCTCACTAAAATAAGGATCTTACGTCCTATAGCATACAAGGCAGGTATGGCCAGTTTTCACATTGAATATTCTTTGGTTTTAAGGCTGGCTTTTGAGAGAAAAGATTTTGGTTTCTCTGACCTACTATGAGAAGAGGGGATACTAGTTTCTGTTCCTAACTTCAGGGAAGGATGAGACTAAGGGTCAGGGAGATTCTGGTTTCTCTGACCTACTATGAGAAGAGGGGATACTAGTTTCTGTTCCTAACTTCAGGGAAGGATGAGACTAAGTGTCAGGGAGACAGGAAAAGGTCAGAGAAAAATGTTTGCTTCTAAGCCTGCATCTGATGCCTTCTTTGAGGTTAGGAATATTGTTTTCTGAGACTAAACAAGCTTTTAGAGGAAATGAAAATATTTTAGAGGAAATGAAAATAAGATATCACAAGCTAAGCGGAAGTAAGGAGGGGCACAGAAGTCCCTGGTAAAATCTTGTCACATTAGCAAGGGAACTTAGTTATGGAGACTTCCTAGGCAGACAGGTGGCTGCATTCTTGACAGTGAGGGGATACAATTTTTCATTCTCAGCCCATTATCTGTATCATTCATTCTCCATGTAATTTTATCCAAGCCTTGGTTCTTTCAGGAGGAGCTGGACCAAGTGACATCTAACGCCAACTAGCTCCATGCTAAGCCATTGTCTGTCCAGTCTGCTTGCAGCCTGGTAGGCACCAGCTGATCCCAGAGGACCACAGTCCTCATGGCGGAACCCATTACTGAACTCATCTTTTATTTTAACTATAAAAGTCACTTTCACTTGCATCTCATGATAAAGTGTTGGCTCCTCTTTCTAGCACTTTTTGGGCCTGGATCATCATAGCTCAGACCAGGGATGCAGTGGGTGTCAGGCAACACGTCAGCATACTCACCCCAGGGTTCTGCATGTAGAACTGTCTCCACCAAAAGGTAGAAGCATATGCAGCTAGTAAGAGCTGCAGCACAGTGAATATGAGCATCACCACCAGAGCACCCTGCAAATCAGGATGCAAATAATTGGTATCCGGCACATAGTAGCCCTTGCGCCTCCTCTGAAAGGAGCCTGGGGGATGGAGCCTCCAGTAAGACCAAAAAAAAAAAAAAGGAAAAGAGAAAATTGTCTAATCTTTCTCTCTTTCTCTTATAGATTTCTTTTTTTTTTTTTTTTTTTTTTGACGGAGCCTCAAGCTATCCCCCTGGGTAGAGTGCCATGGCATTACAGCTCATAGCAACCTCCAACTCCTGGGCTCAAGCGAGTCGCCTGCCTCCGCCTCCCAAGTAGCTGGGACCACAGGCGCCCACCACAACGCCCGGCCATTTTTTGGTTGTAGCCATCATTGTTGTTTGGCGGGCCTGGGCTGGGGATTCGAACCCGCTACCTTAGGTTTACGTGGCTGGCGCCTTAGCCGATAGAGCCACAGGCGCCGAGCCTATAGATTTCTTAACAGAAGAGAAATATGCAACCATTGCGTCCTCTCATAATGACAGGTGAGAGTAATCTGCCATTTCTCTCTGGCTGCTTTTATTACTTTCCTTTTGCTTTTGTTGCTTTTATTGTCATGATAATGTATCTAGAATTGTATCTGATTCTGTTCTTCCCACATTGGTTTCAGTGCATTCCCACAGTCTGAAATTTCATATTTTTCTTTAATTCTAAAAAATTCTTTTATTTATTTTTGCATACTTCCTCCCTTTCACAGCCTTCCACTGGAAACTCTTATTAGATGTGTGTGGAACCTTTTCACTTCTCTCTATCCTCCATTTCTTTTAATCTCTTGTTCACATTTTCCAGGTTTTTATTTTAGTGCATGTGTTCTGCGTGATTTAATCAGCCTCAAATTTGATTTCACTCTCTTTTTGAGGATGGTGAACCTTTGTTGAACTGATCTGCTCAGCTTTTTCCTTGAAAGACCCCAGTTCTCATTTCCAATCATGCCATTTAGTCCTGTTCCAAATCTACTTGTACTTTTTTCCTTATCTTCCAGTCCTTTAATTTTGGTTTTAATTGCCTTATTATATTTTTAATTAAATACATTAATAATTATATGTAAATATATTATATTAAATGTATTAATATTTTTTAATTATTTTAAAAATATATTTTCACAATAGCTTCATTCAAATTACTATATTATCTCCAATTATCAGGCTACTAATGTTCATATTTCCCATGGTTTTGTTGTTGTTATGATGTTTCTCATAATCTCTTTATTATTAGACAATTTCAGTATATAGTGGTGGTTGGGATCCTTTGATATGTAGATGTGGGTTTATGGATCTCCCCTTAGATAGTAGTTTTAGGTTTGATTCTGCTGGAATATTAGGGCTTTCACCGATGTAGTAGTAGTTTTTAAGTGAGTCCCTTTATTTGAGGGTCCCCTATTTTAAATGTAATTGTGAATTTGGATATCATATCTGCACAAGGCTTAGTGAGCTGATGGCAGGGATCTGCTTCTTGGGATGATGTGCAGAAATATTTACCTGTTATATTTTCACAAATCGACTAAATATTCAGTCTCAATTTCTAACACTTTTGTGTGATACTCAATGTGGGCCTGAAAAACGTTAAATCCTGTCATGGGCATTAAAACTCCATTATCTTGCTTTGGACACCAATGTTTCTGTCCATACTTCTTTAGAGACAGTTTGATGAAATGAAATGATTTTTTTCCTTTAAATTAAATCCCTAATATCCCAGACGGGGAGGTGCCTTCCACCCTCATTGCATTACCTGATGTCTGTTGCCTGCATTGGGGTTATACCGTCTCCCTCCCAGGTGGGCCTCTATGCTTTTCTACTTCCTCATCCTCCTGCATCAAAGGGCCTGCTTTTTACAACCTCCAGGTCACACAGGCAAACTCACAGGAGCCTGCGAGTGCAAAGACTTGGACACACTTGCTGAGATCTGTCAGACAGTGCCAGGGGAATGAGAGATAGACTTGGGTTCCCACTGTTCCTACTGTGAGGAGTCACAGAAGACACCTTTCATGTTTGTGGTTTTAACACTACGATCCTATATTTAGAGGACTGACTAGGCTGGGCTCATCACCATCAACAGCTGGGGGGAAGGTGGCAAGAAAACACTGCCCAGAGACGGTGACATTTCCGTGAGGGATCAAATCTATGAGTAAGCCGTCTCCCATCTCCCCTTACTTTCCCAGCCATGCAGGGTCAAAGGACCATAATGGTGGGGTTGGGCTTAAGGTTCAAGTTCTGTGCCTAACTTGGTATAGGCTCCACTGGCATACATTTGAAGAAATTATGGCGTGTGGTTTTCCCTAGTTCTCAATTCTCTGAAGATCAGAAGATAAATCATCTCTAAGGGGTAGGGGACTTTGACTCCAGGGAAGGATCCCAAAAGAGAAAATAACAAATTTAAATAAAAAAGAATATTTATCTGCCTTGAGAAAAAAAAAAAAAAGCCTGCTCAACAAAAGGGGTACTCTGGGAGGTAAACCTATTGTATTTGGAATTCTTAAGATCTAAGCAAAACCACTGAAGGGATAGACTGCCCACTTCCCTTCTTGATTTCCTCTTTTGACTTTATACAACGCATCCCGGCATCATGCGATCTCCTGACGGGCCTCTTTCAGCCATGCTTTTTTTTGTTTGTATTTCTGTCTGCTTCCAGACATGCAGACCAACAATACCAGAGACTGCTGACAAGGCAGAGACTATGCAAAGGAGAGACACAGATTTCATATCACGCGATATTCCATCTGAAACTACTTACTGTTACACTGACGTGGGTCGAGACACACTCCCTGACTTCATACAATGAGTAATAGTACTCCGAATAAGGCAGTGAGGATAGATATTCCTTGTCTGAGTCACAGCGTTGAGAGGCTGTCTCCAAGGTCACCAGGCCATCAATGAGAAGGAGGAGGCCTCCTCCAGCACTGACAGAACTCATTGCATTTGAGATCAGGCTGCTCAGGGCCTGGAAGAGAAATTCTACGTCGGTCTTTCCTTGCAGAACCATGGGGCCTGCTGTTTTCTCTCTGCCCCTTGTGCTGCAAAGGAGCTTCCTGTGTCTGTTTCCTCCTCTAGCCTGTGCACTCCTAGTGGCACAGGTTGTGTTTATCCATCTATGTTTCCTTCTGTACTGTACGGTGTATCACATGCTGTAATTGGTAAGTGCTTGTTGAAGAGACTGCATGAATAATTCCTCCTTAGGGAGAGGGCTTCTGCCTGCTTGACTATAGCACTCAAGATAGAGATGGTACAGTTCACAGCACCACCACCATTTCCCCTGACTTCCTCAACGGCTTTAGAATTATTCTACTGCCGATGGGCTTCTAGAATACAGGCTTTCGTCCCCTCTGGGAAACCCAGTCTATGGCTGGCTTTGCCCTACATGAAGGAGCAGCTTCAGAGAAAAGGCAGAGGCAACCAGGAGAAGCTGGAATACCTTTCTATAGGATAATCAGGCCTGTGGGAACATAGCATGTGCCTTCAACTGACAAGACACTGACCTTTGATTGACATTCAATGCTTGCTCAAAGTGATAAGCACATAACCTCAGTTTCCCTAAGTGGCAAAGCATGAGGGGGACACGTGTGGACTTAGACAACATGTTCTCTCTCAACCCACTCAAATGAAGGAATTATTGGACTGTAGCCACATTCCGCACAAACCTTGGAGGGGCTGGGGGAGGAAGCAGCAAAAGCCTCTTCTCTCTCCATAGCAACTTTCCTTCTCCCTGGTCACACACCCACGAAGGTGACTTAGGGAAAAGCCATGTCCTGATCCAAGAACACAGGGTCTGTCTGGTCATGCACGAGGACACATGGATGGTATAGTGCCTGGCATACACCCCCAGTGATTGAAGCTGCTGTTTTAAAGAGTTGATAGCATTGGATGGGGTCAGAGTTCTGGGCTTGCAATCAGGAAACCTGATTGCCCATCCTAGCTCTGACACTGACTTGTCTGTGTGTTTGAACAAATTCCTTCCTACTCTGGGCTTCAGTTTTCTCATTCATAAAATGTGGAAGATGAACATGCTGATCTCAGAAGTGGCTTTCCAAGTGTCCTGAATACACAGAAAGAGAAATCTATACTTAGAGTGACCTGACAACAATATGGGCTCCACATATTGGGCACAGGACAACGTGTAGACTCTATTTCTTATGTGGAAATTTGAGGCAAAAGCTCTGCCCCTCCCAGCTAGTCTGGGCCAGGGAAGAAGAGGGCAGTGTGGTCCTGCCCAGGACACTGTACCCTGTAGTGATGCTTGGACAGAGAAGAGCAAGTGCTGGAAGCTGGGGTTTCAGTGTCTTTGCTAATGAATCATCATGCCCTGGGAGAGCCTTTTCCCCCAAAATGTAGATTAGGATTCAGGAGGATGGGATGAGGAATGTAGTTCTTATAGGCCTGACCCATCCACTAGGTATTTCAGCATCTTCAGTTTACTTCTGCCTTTTCGCCAAAGCTGGCCCCTTAAGTAAGGCACAGCCATAGGTTGGCTTTCCCAGGAGGGACTAAAGGTCATGCTTGAGAGACACATCGTGCAATAGAATGATTCTGAGGCATGAGGAAGTCAGGGAGGTGTCAGCACTGGTCAGGGCAGTGCTGTCTCTGTGTTCTGCGCTGCGGTCAGTGCTGAATTACGTCCCTTCTCCCCACCCCTGTGTGCTCTCTTTACAGACCTCATCAGACAGGACTCAAATGTGCTTATCCTCATTCTCCCCCACTTCACTTTGAACTGATTTTCTTTCCTGGGCGTCCAATTATCAAAGATGAGTCTTTGTGTAGAAATAGTCTCCCCCAGCCCAGAAAGAGAAGCCTAGTTCCTCTTGTGGGCGGGAGAGGGACAGGAGAATGAATGCCTCCTACCTGATATTTGACCTGAAAATTTTAAAATATATCATGGACTTGTTACAATTTGTAACCATGGTGACAGAGTAGGATGAACAACCATCCTGGTTTGCCTGGGGACGAGGGCGTTTCCTAGGATGTGGGGTTTGGGGGGCTAAAACTGAGACAGTTCTAGGTTGTCAACCTGACACGAAAGGGCTGGAATTAGTGTGAAGTTCCAACTCTAGGAACAGGAATATTTGCCATCAAAGAGAACTTCTTTAGGAGGTAAGGTTTTGAGGAAAAAACATAAAAGGTCTTTAGGCCCTAGCTGGGATGGTTGGCTACACTGTTAAAGGTCAAAGTAACAACTTGTAAAAAGTGTATGGTAACTTTAAAACTCTATACTTTTTGAACAAGTGAGGTAAACCTCCTCCTCCTCCAAGCTTGGGATATGATACAGAACCATCACTTTTGCATCATTTTTTTGTTTGTTTGTTTAAGGACAGATCTCACTCGGTTGCCCAGGCCAGAGTACCATGGTGTCATAGTTCACAACATCAAACCAAACTCTTGGGCTCAAGTGATCCTCTTGCCTCAGCCACTCAGGTAGCTAGGATAGGGTGACCAGATGTCCCAATTTTGGTGGGACAGTCCCACTTTTCAACAATTTGTCCTGAGTCCCGTGGCATTTTTAAAAAGTCCTGATTTTTGGAAAGAATGCAAGAACAGGCAGGATAACAAGAAGGGAATATACCGTTTTTGGCCGCCATATGGCTATTTTGCCAGAATATGAGTTTTATATTATTTTTGTTAATTTTATAATGTTAAACTGTAATAAATAATTGCTGAGAAGTGATTATCGAGAACTGCTTATCAAAGTTTGCCTTGTTGTCAGGCCCTGCCCAGC
>CAUYQV010098961.1:0-43034 GCA_963574575.1 Galagoides demidoff | reverse complement strand
GTCTAATCCACCTGGGACAAAGGCAGTGGGCGGGCAGAGGCTAGAATTGACACATGAGTGTAAATTGCTATTTGTCTGCTGCCCAGAGCTGAATGCAAGACTTGCAGAGAAATCAAACTGGACAGAAGCTTAATTTAAACATGCAAGGCCCCCCTGATGAACTCAGATTTCTGGCTTATTTTGCCAGTCATAAACCCCAGAAGCAGTGGCCTACTGGAATGAATAGGGTCACAGACCTAGGGGATTACGAGTGACTGGTGCAAGGTGGGGAAGGAGGTATTAACCTTCCCAGACTAACCCATTTGCCAGGTGGGTCCCTTTGCCCTCACGGAGCACTGGAGCAAGTTATATCTGAGCTGTAAGCTGACCCCTCTTATCTAGCTCCCAGAGACATTTGAACTCTTCTACCTGAAATGGGTGTGGACTGGGATAACTGATTTGGACCCCTTAAACCTGGCAGACCACCCAAGGACTATTCAAAGGGGCACCCCCACTGTATGGTTGAGGGAAGGTTTGAACTATATAAAATTGTATATATTCCCCACCTGCAACATTGAACTCCAAGGAGTCCCCACCCACTCACTCCGAGGTTTGGAGGTATGGAGTCCAGATTCTTGGGCATCTCCTTGGGAGAAGTGGAGGGGGAAAGGGCTGGTGCTGTTCTGTGCTGACTGTGGCCCAGGCATGAGAAGAAGAAAATTGGCTTGGAGGATGCCAATACAACAACAGTGGCATCCTGAGCTGTAAACTGACGCCATTCCAGCTCCGTCTCTCTGGGAAAACAGAGGTACCAGACAGCAGCCACAGGCAAAACACAGAGAACTTTTGTAAGTGAAGCATCAGCCCTCTGGGTCTAATCCACCTGAGACAAAGGCAGTGGGAGGGGAGAGGCTAGAATTGACACCTAAGCGTAAATTGCTATTTGTCTGCTGCCCAGAGCTGAATGCAAGGACTTGCAGAGAAATCTAGCTGGACAGAAGCCTAATTTAAACACGCAAGGCTCCCCTGCTGAACTCAGATTTCTGGCTGATTTTGCCAGTCATAAACCCTGGGAACAGTGGCCTCCTGGAGTGAATAGGGTCACAGACCTAGGGGATTACGAGTGACTGGTGCAAGGTGGGGAAGGAGGTATTAACTTTCCCAGACTAACCCATTTGCTGGGTGGGTCCCTTTGCCCTCATGGAGTGGGGCAGGCCGAAAACTGCTTGCTAGAGTTGCACATCTCACGGGCGGCAGAGGAGATCCCTGCCCCAGGCTCCAGCTCTGGGCAGGTCCAGAACTGTTTGCTAGTGCCATGGGCATCCTGTGGGCAGTGGCAGAGGAATCCTTTGTTCCAGGTAGACCCAAAACAGCTTGCTAGAGACACGCGCACCCCACAGGGGCCAGGGGAGGAGTTCACTGCTCCAGGCACCTAAGCTCAGTGGGACTAGAACTGCTTGCTAGAGCCACATGCACCCTGCAGGTGGAGGTGGAGGGGTCTATCACTCTGGGCAGGGCGAGAACTATTTGCTAGAGCCATGTATGTCCCACGGAAGGAGGAGGGGAAGTTCCCCGCTCTGCACTCCCGTGCTGGGAGGGCACAGATTGGCTTGCTATAGCTGCACGCATCCAACGGGCGATGGTCAAGGAGTCCTCCACTCCCCCCCAGCTACTCTGGAGGGGCTGAACTAGGACTGATCTGGTCGTTCATGTACCCTGTGCTACTGCTGCCATTCCCCCACCCCCTGGCTGTTCCAGGGTGCTGAACTAGGACTGATCTAGCCACTACAGTTCGCCTGTTCCACCAGTTGCCCTGGAGGGGCCGAACTAGGACTGATCCAGCTGCTGCAGATCTCCTGGCCCCCGGTCACCCCGGAAGGCTGAACAAGGTCTAATCCGGCCAGGCACACTCCCGTGAAGCTGCTGCCATTCCACTGCAGCCCAGTTGCCCCAGCACCCAAGAACTGGGAGAAAACAACAGACACACTCTGCCTGTCTCACTGGACAATCAGAAGAAGCCACCAACTGAATGGTTCGGATAAGGCCTCCAAAGAAGTTAAACACAGCATGGGGCGGAATCAGCGGAAAAACTCTGGCAACTCGAATAACCAGAGTAGATCCACTGCTCCAAGGGAAAATGGGGAGACACAATTGAAGAGCCTATTAACAAGCAAATGACTCGGATGTCAGAAATTGAGTTCAGAATGTGGATAACAAATAAGATTAACAGAATAGAAGAAAGGAAGGAATTAGGAGTTTAGGAAATTATTCAAAAGATTTCTCAAGAAATTATTCAAAACATATCTCAAGAAATTATTCAAAGGATGTCTCAAGAACTCAACAATTTCAAAGATAAAATGATCAAAGATTTTGAAACACTGAGACAAGAGGTTACAGCCCTCAAGGATCTGAAAGACATGGTGGAATCCCTCCGCAACAGAGTGGAACAGTCAGAAGAAAGGATCTCTGACTTTGAAGACAAAGCTTTTGAAGAAGCCCAGGAGTGCAAAGATCAAAAGAAATGGAGAGCAAAAAGAGATCTCACTCTCAGAGAACTCTCAGATAATTCAAAGACAACTAATGTTTGCCTTATAGGAATTCCTGAAGGTGAAGAAGTTGCTTCACAAAACACTGAGGCTCTTCTTCATGAAATTATGAAAGAGAACTTTACAGACATGCCAAGAGATTCTGAAATTCAGATAGCAGATAGTTTTAGAACCCCAGCATGACTCAACCTGAACAAGACATCCCCCAGACATATCATAATTAACTTCACCAAAGTTAAGATGAAAGAGAAAATTCTGAAAGCAGTCAGATGTAAGAAAATCATAACCTACAAGGGGAAGAGTATTAGGGTGACTGCAGATCTCTCAGCTGAAACCTTTCAGGCTAGAAGAGGATGGTCATTGACTTTTATGCTCATAAAACAAAATAACTTTCAACCCAGGATTCTTTGTCCAGCTAAACTGAGTTTCATCTATGATGGAAAAATTAAATACTTTAATGACATTCACATGTTGAAGAAATTTGCTATAACTAAACCAGCTCTCCAGGAAATTCTCACACCTATCCTCCATAATGACCAGTGCAATCCTCCACCACAAAAGTAAACCCACCCAGAAAATTTTGATCAAATTCCAACTTCCACAATGACAAAGGGATTAAAAATGTATACTGGACTTTTGAGCAACTCAATGCCCAAAATTTTACCAGGCTTATCAATAATTTCTATCAATGTGAATGGCTTAAATTGTCCTTGTCCTCTAAACAGGCACTGATTGGTGATTGGATACAGAAACTCAGACCAGACATTTGTTGTATACAAGAATCTCACCTTACCTTAAAAGACAAATATAGACTCAGGGTGTGGGGATGGTCATCGATATTCCAGGCTAATAGAAAGCAGAAAAAATTAGGTGTTGCAATATTATTAACAGATACAATAGGTTTTAAACCAACAAGTCACCAAAGATAAAGATGGTCACTTTATATGAGTGTTGATGAGATCTCAATTATCAATATCTATGCACCCAACAAGAATGCACCTCAATTTACAAAAGGGACTCTAACTGGCATGAGAAATTTGGTCTCTCCCAGTTCCATCATAGTTGGAGATTTCAACACTCCTTTGACAGTGTTGGACAGATTCTCCAAAAAGAAGCTGAGCAAAGAAATCTTAGATTTAAATCCAACTATTCAACTTTTGGGCCTAACAGAAATCTACAGAACTTTTCATCCTACAAAACTGAGTACACATTTTTCTCATCAGTCAATGGAACATACTCCAAAATCGATCACATCTTAGGTCATATGTCTAACCTCAGTAAACTTAAAAGAATAGAAGTTACTCCATGCATCTTCTCGGACCATCATGGAATAAAAGTTGAACTGAGTAAGAACAGAAATTCGCAGTCTCATACAAAAACATGGAAGTTAAATAACCTTATGCTAAATGATAGATGGGTCAGAGATGAGATCAAGAAGGAAATCACCAAATTTTTAGAACATAATGATAATGAAGTAATGAGTTATCAGAACTTCTGGGATACTGCAAAGGCAGTCCTAAGACAGAAATTTATAGCACTGCAAGCCTTCCTCAAGAGAACAGAAAGAGAGGAAGTTAACAACTTAATAGGAAATCCTAAGCAAATGGAAAAGGAAGAAAATTCAAATCCCAAACCAAGCAGAAGAAAAGAAATAACCAAAATTAGAGCAGAATTAAATGAAATTGAAAATAAAAGGATTCTAGAACAGATCAAAAAATCCAAAAGTTGGTTTTTTGAAAAGGTCAATAAAATAGATAAACCTTTGGCCAGCCTAACCAAGAAAAAAAGAGTAAAATCTCTAATCTCATCAATCAGAAATGCTAAAGATGAAATAACAACAGACCCCTTAGAAATTAAAAAAATTCTTAATGAATATTACAGGAAACTTTATTCTCAGAAATAAGACAATCTGAAGGAAATTGACCAATACTTGGAAGCACGTCACCTCCCAAGACTCAGCCAGAATGAAGTGGAAATGTTGAATAGACCTATATTAAGTTCTGAAACAGCATCAACTATACAAAGTCCCCCGAAAAAGGAAAGCCCAGGACCAGAGGGCTTCACTTCAGAATTCTACCAAACCTTTAAATAGGAACTAGTACCCAGACTACTCAAACTTTTCCACAATATAGAAAAAGACGGAATACTACCCAACACATTCTATGAAGCAAAGATCACCTTGATACTCAAACCAGGAAAAGACCCAACAAGAAAAGAAAATTATAGACCAATATCACTAATGAATATTGATGTGAAAATATTCAACAAGATCCTAACCAACAGAATCCAGCAACACATCCAACAAATCATACACCACGACCAAGTGGGTTTTATCCCAAGATCTCAAGGATAGTTCAACATATGTAAACCTATAAATATAATTCATCACATAAACAAATTAAAAAACAAAGACCATATGATTCTCTCAATTGATGCAGAAAAAGCTTTTGATAACATCCAGCATTCCTTTATGATCAGAACACTGAAGAAAATTGGTGTAGAAGGGACATTTTTTAAACTGATAGAGACAATCTACAGCTAACCTACAGCCAATATTGTATTGAATGGAGTCAAACTGAAATCATTTTCCCTCAGATCAGGAACTAGGCAAGGGTGCCCATTGTCTCCATTGCTCTTTAACATTGTAATGGAACTTTTAGCCATGGCAATTAGGGAAGAAAAGGCAATCAATCAAGGGCATCCATATGGGGTCAGGAGAGATTAAACTTTGACTTTTTGCAGATGATATGATAGTACATTTGGAAAACACCAGGGATTCTATTACAAAACTCCTAGAAGTGATCAAGGAATATAGCAGCGTCTCAGGTTACAAAATCAACACTCATAAACCTGTAGCCTTTATATATACCAACAGCAGCCAAGCTGAAAAATCAGTCAAGGACTCCATTCTGTTCACAGTAGGGCCAAAGAAGATGAAATATTTAGGAATTTGCCTAAAAAAAAGGATGTGAAAGATCTCTATAAACAGAACTTTGAAAATCTAAGGAAAGAAATAGCTGAAAATGTTAACAAATGGAAAAACATACCATGCTCATGGCTAGGTAGAATCAACATTGTTAAAATGTCCATATTACCCAAAGCAATACATAATTTTAATGCAATCCCCATTAAAGCTCCACTGTCATATTTTAAATACCTTGAAAAAACAATACTTCATTTTATATGGAATCAGAAAAAAACCTCGAATAGCCAAGACATTACTCAGGAATAAAAACAAAGCAGGAAGAATCACACTACCAGACCTCAGATTATACTATAAATCCATAGTGATCAAAACAGCATGGTACTGGCACAAAAATAGAGAGGTAGATGTATGGAGCAGAATAGAGAACCAAGGGATGAATCCAGCTACTTAACAGTACCTGATCTTTGACAAGCCAATTAAAAACATTGAGTGGGGAAAAGATTCCATATTTAACAAATGGTGCTGGGCAAACTGGCTGGCAACCTGTAAAGACTGAAACTGGAACCACACCTTTCACCATTAACTAAGTTAGACTCTCACTGGATTAAAGATTTAAACTTAAGACATGATACCATAAAAATACTAGAAGAAAGTATAGGGAAAACACTTGAAGAAATTGGCTTGGGTGAACATTTCATGAGGAGGACACCCCAGGCAATTGAAGCAACATCAAAAATACACTATTGGGACCTGATCAAACTAAAGATCTTCTGCACAGCCACGAACACAGTAAGTAAGGCAAGCAGACAGCCATCAGAATGGGAGAAGATTTTCACAGGTTATGTCTCTGACAATGTTTTAATACCAAGAATACAGGGGGCAGCACCTGTGGCTCAGTGAGTAGGGCACCAGACCCATATACCGAGGGTAGCTGGTTCAAACCCAGCCCCGCCAAACTGCAAAAAAAAAAAAAAAAAAGAATACATAGAGAACTTAAACATATTAGCAAGAAGAAAATGAGTGATCCTATCTCAGGGTGGGCAAGGGATTTGAAGAGAAATTTCTCTAAAGAAGACCGGTACATGGCTTATAGATATATGAAAAAATGCTCACCATCCTTAGTCATCAGGGAAATGCATATCACAACTACTTTGAGATATCATCTAAATCCAGTGAGATTAGCCTATATCACAAAGTCGCAATACCAGAGATGCTGACGTGGATGTGGAGAAAAGGGAACACTGCTACACTGCTGGTGGGAATGTAAACTAATATGTTCCTTTTGGAAAGACATCTGGAGAACACTTAGAGAACTAAAAATAGACCTGCCATTTGACCCTGCAATTACTTTATTAGTTATATTCCCAGATGACCAAAAATCACAGTACAAAAAAGACATTTGTATTAGAATGTTTATTGCAGCCCAATTCACAATTTCCAGGTCATGGAAGAAGCCCAAGTGCCCATCTATCCATGAATGGATCAACAAACTGTGGTATATGTACACCATGGAATACTACGCAGCCATTAAGAAAGATGGAGACTTTATGTTCTTCATGTCCACATGGATGGAGCTGGAGAATATTCTTCTGAGCAAAGTATCACAAGAATGGAGGAAAAAGTATCCAATGTACACACCCCTATTATAAAACTAATTTATACCTTTTACATGAAAGCTATAACCAAATAGCCTAAGAATGTGGGAAGGGGGGAGGAAGAAGGGACGGGGGGATGGGTGGAGGGAGGGGAATTGGAGGGACCATTTCTGAGGTTTATCTTACAGGGGTACAAGTGAATCTCTCTAAGAGTAGAATGAGAACATTTTAAAACAATAACTGAGAAAATGACATGAAGGCTATCTTGATCAGTTTGATGGAAGTATTTCAGATTGCATGTGAAAACCCCACACGATACCCCAGAAGTGCGTTAATGTACATAGTTACCATTCAATAAAAAAAAAAACAAACTGTGGTATATGTACACCATGGAATACTAGGCAGCCATAAAGAAAGATGGAGAGTTTACGTTCTTCATGTTCACATGGATGCAGCTGGAGAATATTACTTCTCAGCAAAGTATCACAAGAATGGAAGAAACGTATCGAATGTACATATCCCGATTATGAAAGTAATTTATACCTTTTATATGAAAACTATAACCTAATAATAGTTTAAGAATATGGGGAGGGGGGAGGGAGATGGGAGGGGGCAATTGGTGCAGGGAGGTGTGTTGGAGGGATCACTTCTGTGGTTTATCTTACAAGGGTACAAGTGAATCTTTCTAAGAGTAGAACATGAACATTTAACACAATAACTAAGAAAATGACATGAAGGTTATGCTAACTAGTTTGATGGAAATGTTTCAAATTGTATGTGAAAACACCACACTGTACCCCAGAAGTGCATTAACGTACATAGTTACCATTCAATTAAAAAAAAAAAAAAGAAAGAAAAAAAGTTTTACTCCTCTGTTTTTCCTGACCCGTACCTTTGACTGGAAGTCAGATAATGTAGGGTTGTTTTAGGTCTTTAGAGAGGAATAGCCTGAGGCTAGTCTTAAGATGGTTATCTTACTTTCCTGGACTTTCTGTCTTTTCTATAGTTTAAGATAAGAATAGAGAATGTTAAGATTATTGATCAATATGATGTATGTGACTAGCTCCCAACAAAAAGGGAATCAAGAATAAAGGTAATTTGCTATTTGGCACCAAAGAGCAGTAGCCGTTTCTTGCTTTCATACAATTCCAGGAGTGAGCTTGCACCTGCGGCCAAGCCATCCTTCTCTCCCTGTGAGAAAGTGCCACCCAACAAATGGCGTAGTCAGCAAATATTAAAAATAACATTATGTAAGATAGAGAAAGAAAGTAAATTTATATCTTAGGTTTTGTTTGAAAAATTCACATGGGAAAAATGAGCAAACTTGAAAAATCTCAATCAAGAGAGAGAAAAAAGGAGAGAAATAAAGAAAAGAGAATGATAAATAAGGGGCTGAATAAAGTGAAGATGAAGGTTATGAATATAACCACCCCACAAAAAACAACATAAATAAACAAGAAAAACAAACAAACAAACAATAAAACCCAAGAATAATAAAAACAAAAGAAAACAAAAATAACAATAACCTTAGCACTAAAAGGGTAAAGACAAAGCAACCTAGACATCAGGTAACACTGTGGTATTAGGAGATGGAGAACACACACTGAAACCTATCTTTAGTTGTTTAGAAGATCTGGTCTTGTCTTCCTTACTTATTTGCCCACATTCAGTGTCTGTTTGTCATTAGCATTCAGTCCCTGTGGTGTTGGGGTATTAAAGCTCTTGCCAGAATCCTTAGGGGGCATGTCTCACAATGTCCCTTGATAACAATTCTCAGGGGTATGAGAGCCATTCAGCTCACTCCAAGAGTAGTTGCCCAAGCTCAGCAGTCATCAGTCCTGGCTGTGTACTAGTACACTGTAGACTGTTTTTTTCCTACATGACCCTCACATGATGATGGCCCATCTAGCAGCCAAGATGGTGGGATTTCTTCCCCACTGGGTATTCAATCCTAGCCACTGGACACTGAGTCCACCCATTTGTCTAAGACCTCCATAGTGTGTCCAATGCACAGTCCATCCCAAAATGAAACCCTGAAGGACAGGTTCCTCCTGTCTGCAGTCCTCAGTGTGAAGGCTGGCCAGCAGGCTGGTCCCCACATATTCCCATGAACTCATCTTCCATTCTGGCTGTCCTCAGCTCGTGACCTCCTTGCTGACTCCTGTAGTCTACCTCTACCTCAGTGTGTCCCCAGAGTGATGATTCCAGGAAGTTTCCCCCAGCCAGAGATGATTGGGAATTTTTTTACTCTGCCTTGCCAGCAGCAGGCTAGTAGGGATATGTTTCTAGTCTGACATTTTGCCCTGCTCTCTAAGCTCTGATATTTTAATGTACTTTAATCTGTTTTAATATGTGTCAGCATTTGAGTGGTTTTTATGGCTGAGTAGCATCCCATCATATAAGGTTGGACAATAAATTTACAAACTCATCCTAGAAAAAGTGCTACATTCCCCTGCTAAATATCACTATCATCACCTTTGAGGTACTTCATTTGGGAAATAATGCATCAATGCCAGAGCCTACTCTGCCTTACAAAGAAATTTTGTAACTTTATTTCTTGAATGGCCATCAGAGTTGTTGTTATACAGAGTCTGACAATTAAGTTCTCAAACTCATCTTAGAAAAAGTGCTGCATACCATATTTCTGAATATCATTATGGTCACTTTTGAAGTACTCTCTTGACAAGTTGAGGAGATGGCAATAAATGGAGCCTTTATATACTCTTGGCAGTACTGGAAATTAGTACAATTTTCGTGGAGAACAATATGAATACACATCAAAGAATTAAATGTAGAACAAACATTCAATGCAGCAGGCTCATTACTGGGTACTTACCCAAAAGAAAACATGTCATTTTATCAAAGAGACACCTGTACTCAGATGTTTATTGCCACAAAATTAACAATAGTAAAGTTGTGGTATCAGCCAAAGTTCCCATAAATTCATGTGTGGATTCCCAAAATGTGGTATATATAATGTATATGTGCAAATACACACACACACACACACACACACACACACACACACACGACCATGGAGTACTACTCAACCTTGAAAAAGAATGGAATAATTTTTTTTCTGTACTAACTTGGGTGAAACTGGAGACCATCGTCCTAAATCAGTAGTTTTAAATCTTTTATCTCATAGTATACTTCACACTTGCACACATAGTTAAACTTCTGTAGCACATTTAAATTATGTTGATAAAAAAGAATTAAGAACAAGATGATACCTATTTTGAGTTATTTATTTTTATTTATTTTATTTTTTAATTAAATCATAGCAGTGTACATTAATACTATCATGGGGTACAGTGTACTGTTTCTATATGCAATTTGAAATACTTTCATCCAACTGGTTAACATAGCCTTCATAGAATGTTTTTATTTACTTTTATTCATTTATTTTAGGACAGAGACTCAAGCTGTCACCCTGGGTAGAGTGCCATGGCATCACAACTCATAGCAACCTCCAACTCCTGGGCTCAAGCTCCCTAGTAGCTGGAATTACAGGCACCTGCCACAATGCCCAGCAATTTTTTGTTTGTAGCCTTATTGTTGTTTGGCCGGCCCAGGCTGGATTTGAACCCACCAGCTCAGGTGTATGTGGCTGGCATCTTAGCCACTTGAGCCACTAACACAAAAGAATTTATTATAACTTGCAATAAAAAGGCCCAGCATAGTGGCTCATGCCTATAAACCCAGCACTCTTTTAGACAAAAGTGGGTGGATTGATTGAGCTCAGGAGATTAACATCAATCTGAAGAAGAGCAAGACTCTATCTCTACTAAAAAAAGGAAAAGTACCTGGACATGGTGTATGCCTGCAGGTCCAACTACTTGAGAGGCTGAGGTGAGAGAACTGCTCAAGCCCAAGAATTTGAGGTTTCTGTTATCATGCCACAGCACTCTACCTAGGGTGACAGAGTGAGGGTCTGTCTCAGAAAAAATATATTAATAATTTGTAATTAAAAAGATAATAATTAAAATCTTTAAAATGTTTATAGTTATTTTCTGTTTATTATAATTTAAAATTTAATGAGATATCTGAGCTTTCTTTTTTTTAATATATCTTCTTTTAAAGGTTGAATTTTGGACAGGCATATTCTTAAATCTTTAGAATCTTCTAAAGGATTCTAGCCATGATCAATTTTTGTTTTTAATATTATTCATGGCAGAAAATTCATTTCACACAAATATGACATTGAGAACAGAAGAAGTATTTTTTTCTATTGCCTTTTCTATAATATTTGAAAATACATTCTTGAAAGATTACCAAAAAGTTGTAATATCTGTTGTTGAATATTTTAATTGCAATTCTCTGTCATTTTTTAGTTCCATTAACTCTTCCAAGTCCATAATATTTAAATTTTCTGGCATATACATACTTAAAACAAAGGGATTTCTCACCCAATTTAGAAATATTATGTATATCATGTCAAGTGTAGTTGCAAGAAATTTTTTTTAATTTGTGTACAATGAATCTAAAGTTTATAAAATTTGTTCAATTAGATGTTTATCCAGTTTATACTCTTTTACTAGTTCAAACATTTCTACTGCATTTTCTCTTTTAATCCTTTCCTTCCAGAGCAGTAATTTTTCTCTGAATGCAATATTAAATTTATTCATATATGTGAGAATATTTTCATGATTTCTCTTCATACTCTTATTAAGAGTATTCAAGTAATAAAATAAATCTGAAAAAAATCAACTTTATTACACCAAACTTCACCACAAAGTAAATTGCCTAATTTAGAATAGTGCATTTTTGAAAAGGTTGATACTTCTTTTAACTCATAAAATCTCAATAGAACTCATTCTTGAGATAACCATCTCACTTCCATATGCAATAAGAGCTGCATTCAGGAAGCATCTATTGAGGAACATAATCCTGTAAATAATCTTGATTGAAAGGGTCTGCTTCTTATAAATTTATTGATTTTACTGGTGTTGTCTAGGACCTCTTGTAACTCAGGCACTAATGATATTGGCACTAGCACTTGTCTGAGTAGAACACAATGTGTAAAAATAATTTTTGGATTTTTTTTTGTGCAAGTATAACAATTTTTTTTACATCTCTGGACATAGGTGTGGCTCCATTCATACAAATACAAATGCAGGACTCCAAATACTGATGCAGTTATCAAAAGGCAAATTATTAGCATTAATGTAATCATTGATTAAATAAAAAATATCTTGAAACTTTCTTGTTGCTTAGAGTGGTCAACAAAAATAAAAACTGTTCCATCATTTCTTTTACAGACCAATGTACTGAAAGCTTAAAGTCTGGGTTTATCACTGTTATAATCATCCAACTGAATAACAAACATGTTTACTTCTTTGAGGTGAGATAGTACTTGAAATTCTATATTTTCAGATCAACCATTAGCACATTGAGAAATTGTATTATCTGAAAGTAGAATTTTTAAATTTCTCTTTTGTCTTCTTATCTAAACATTGCTTTTATAATTGTATAGCAGGCTGGTAAAATAACAGATTCTATAATTGTATGAGATTTCATTTTTCTAGCTGTGATTTCTGCAATTATCTAACTCATACTAAACTTGAGCTTTATCTGACATGGTACCATATTTGGTCCATATTTTTGCTTATTTAGTATTAGAGAGTGCAAAACATTTGAAATAGTCCCCTGACTTTTTGGACAAGAGGGAAGGTCTGACTTGTAAATGTCTTTAATTTGCTAAGTACCATACCCTCATTTGTCAATGTTTTACCACAAATTACACATGTCTGACTTGGTGGATTTCTTTTACCACATATGAAACCAAATAACAAATAATCTTCATTGTACTAGCACTTCTCTGTGTAGACTACAGTGTGTGAAAATAATTTTTGGATTTTTTTTACTTTTTATTGTTTTTAATTTATATGCCAATGTACTGGATGAAACAATATTTGTCACACTGCCATCATCTTATAATTTTTGTTTCTTTACTAAAACTTATTCATTTGAATTGAATGCTATGTAATAAAAATTTTTAAATGCCAAATCAAAAATAACATAATAAGTAAAGAAACAACTCATACTTTTTTAAAAGAAATGCAAGTTTTAATTAAACATACTTGGAAAATTTGTGAAACTAGGATTTTCAAAGTAATTATGTTTAACTACTTCACTATGTCAAATCTACAGAGAACTGTAGGAAATGTTCAGTACAAGCTATACCTTCTTACTACTTCAGGCACAATGAGGAATTGCTGAGTCATACCGCTTCATTCACTTCAGATGATTTCAACAGATATCAGTGTTCATTGCCAAATCTTGTCAAATTACACATCTATGGACACATTGCAAAATCTTATTTTTTAAGGCTTACGGAGGAGGGTGAGGGGAGGGTAATTGGTGGGACCACACCTATGATGCATATTGCAAAGGTACATGTCAAATTTATTAAGAGTAAAGTATAATTGCCTTAACAGAACAATTAAGTGAGGTGAAGGCTTTGTTAACCAGTTTGGTGTAAGCATTCCAAATTGTATTTAAAATGAGCACATTGTACCCCATAAATTCAATGATGTATATAGTTATGATTTAATAAAAAAAAAGCCAGTATTTATTTTTTATAACAATAAAATGTTTATTTATTATATAAATGATATACTCATATAATCACTTTAAAGAAGTTTTAAGTTTGATATGTACATTTACCATGCTTTGAACTTCTTTTAAAAATAATTTAATTAATGTTCTTTAAAAATTTTTGTAGCACTCCTAAGGTCCTCTCACACAGGTTAAAAAGCACTGGCCTAACTCTGGGAGGCCAAAGTGGGTGGATCACCTGAACTCATGAGTTTGAGACCAGCCTCAGCCAGAGAGGTAAGAGATAAAGACCTTATCTCTAAAAATAGCCTGGCATTGTGTTGGCCATCTGTAATTTCGGCTACTGTAGAGGGTGAGGCAAGAGAATCACCTGAACCCAAGAGTGTGAGGTTGCTGTGAGCTGTGACCTCATGGCACTCTACCAAAGGATGACAAAGTGAGACTCTATCTAAAAAAAAAAGAAAGAAAGAAAAAAAAAGTCACTGGCCTAGACCAATGTTTAGATTTTTCCCTCAGGTTATTTTTTCTAACTTTGTAAAGACTGATGCAGGCATTTTGGTATGTATTGCACTGAATTTATAGATTGCTTTGGGCAGTATAGTCATTTTTAGTATTGATTCTTTCAATCCATAAGTATGAGATATTTCTGCATTCATTTGTGTCATCCACAGCTTTTTAAATCAGTGTTTTGCAGTTTCCCTTATATAGTTATTTCACTTCTTTTGTTATATAAATGGTTATGAATTATTTTGTAGTTGCTGTAAATTAAAATGCCTATTTGATTTTATTTTAAGCTTGATTGTTATTGGCATATAGAAATACTAATTTAGTGTATTCATTTATAAAATTTAAGAGTTTTCTGGAAGTATTTTAGGATTTTCTAGGTATAAAATCATATCGTCATTGAACAGAAATAATTTGTCTTCAATTTTTCAATTTGGATGTCTTTATTTCTCTCTCTTGCCTGATTGATTGGCTAGAAGTTCCAATACTAAGTTGAATAAGATTTAATAAATTGGTCATCTTTGTCTTCTTCCTGTTTTTAGGGGGAATACTTTCCATTTTTCTCCATTTAGTATGTTGTTGGCCATAAGTTTGTAATTCAAGGCATTCGTTCTTTTGAAGTACATTTCCTTTACACCTTGTTGTTCAGGGTTTTCATTCTGAAGGGATGTTTAATTTTATTAAAGACTTTTTCTGCATCTACTGAGATGATCACATATATATATTTTGCTTCTGTTTATGTGATTCATCACATTCATTAATTTGCATATGGTGAACGACTCTTGCTTTCCTGTAATAAATTCCACTTGATGATAGTGTATTATCTTTTGGATGTGCTGTCAGATTCACTTTTCTAGTATTTTGTTGAGAATTTTTCCATGTATATATTTACAGATATTTGATTATAGTTTTCTTTATTTGTTGAATATTTGTCTGGTTTTGTTATCAGGCTGTCAATGGCTCAGAAGAAGGAATTAGAATTCCCTCCTCTTTGATTTTTTGGAACAGTTTTGGTAAGATTAGTAACATTTATTTGTCTGTTGGAATTCAATTGTGAATCTGTCTGGTCTTTATATTTTTAGTTTTCAAGATTTATTATTATTCATTCAATTTTACTCCTTGTTATTGATCTTGCAGGATTTCCATTTCTTCCTGGTTCAATTTTTCAAAGTTGTGTGTATCCAGAAATTTATTCATTAGTATAGGTTTTCTAGCTTGTGACCACAGAGTTGTCAGGGGTAAGGTCTCCTTTGTAATTTCTAAATATATTTATCTAAATCTTCTCTTTCCTTTTCTTAGTTATTATAGCTCAGGCTTTCTTAATTTTGTTTATCTTTACTAAGTACTAGTCTTTTGTTTCATTGATTTTTGTACATTTTTGGTCTCAATTACATTTGGTTCTACTTTGTTGTTTGTTATTTCTTTCCTTTTTCTAGATTGGGGATTGGTTTGTTCTTGGATTTTCTTGTTCTTTGATATTCAATATTAAGTTGTAACCTTCCTACTATTTTTGATGTCAGCATTTAACAATATAAACTTTCATCTTAGTAAAGCTTTTGCTGGTATTTGAGAGTTTTTGTTATGTTGTGTTTCTATATTCATTTGTTTAAAAAATTTTAAATTTTCTTTTTAATTTCATCATTGACCCAGGAGTACAGCAGGAGGATCACTTCAGTTTGAGGTTTTTGTGAGCTATAACACAATGGCACTCAACCGCATGGTGACTGAATGAGATTCTGCTCCCCCCCTCTAAAAAAAGAATGTATACTCTGTGGATTTTGTGTACAATGTTCTATAAAAGTTTAAGTCCATTTGGTCTAATTTCCAATTTAAGTTGAAAGTTTCTTTGTCAGTCATCTACTTCGATGATCTGTCTAATACTATGAGTGGGGTGTTGAAGTTCTCCACTATTGTGTTGTTGTCTATGTCTTTTTGTCGGTTGGGTACAAATTTTTTTATGAATATGGGTGCTCCATTTTGGGGTGCATATATATTCAGTACTGTTATATTTTCTTTAGGAGTTGACCCTCTCTTCATTATATAATAACTTTTGTTTTTATCCCTCTGGCTTTGATTAAATGTCCGTCTTGTGTGAGATAAATATAGCTATTCCTACTTACTTTTATATTCTGACTGCATGGGATACCTTTATCTATCCCCTTAGCTACTGTTTGTAAGTGTAAGGCAGTTTATTATTTTTTCTTTCTTGTAAGCAGCATATGGTTGACTCATTTTTTTTTATTTATTCCACCAATCTATACTTTTTAAGTGAAGAATTTAATTCATTTATGTTCAAGGTTAATATTGATCTGTGAGGTTTAATTCCTGTCATAATATTAATTCTTATCAAGATGTTTTATAAATTATTATATTTCTTTCTACCATGTTTGTCTTGGTGTACTTTTGCGTGTTTTTATAATGGCAAATATTGGTCTTTGTTTCTGTGCTTAGAACTCCTTTAATTTTTATGTTTTTGGGGCTGGGCCAATGAAGTAGTGCTGAATTGCCCCAGTGTATGTTTGTAAGACATATTTTATTCTTCCCTCATTATCCAAACTTACTGTGGTACAATATAGAATTCATGGTTGACATTTTCTTCACTGTAAGGCTTTTGCTGAGAATTTCATTATTAGTCTGATATGGTTTCCCTTATAAGTGACTAGATTTTCTCTTGCTGATTTTATAATTTTTCCCCCTTCACATTGGTCTTAGTCTGGTAACTATATGTTATAGTGAAGTCATTCTTGGAATGTATTTTCTTAAAGTCTGTTGATCCTCCTGTATCTAGATGTCTAGATATCTTGATAGGCTTGGTAAGTTTTCCTCAATTATTTCTTAAGTACCTGTTCCAAACTTTTTTTTTCTCTTTCAGGAATGCCTATTACTCAAAACTTTGGAAATTTTATGTAGTCCCATATTTTTAGAAAAATGTGTTCATTTTTGCACTCTTTTTTCCTTATTTTTGTCTGACATGATTAATTTGAAAGAACTTTCTTCAACTTGTGAGATGTTTTCTATTGTTGATTGTAATCCATTGTTGAAGCTTTTAATTGTAGTTGTAATTCCTTAAATTAAATTTCATTCCCATAAATTTTGTTTTTAGTACCTATCTTTTCTGTCAAATTTCTCATTCTTTTCCTGAATTTATGTTATGATTTCTTTGTATTGTATTTCTCTTGGATATAACTGAGAACATTTAAAATAAATATTTCAAATGCTTTACCAGGCATTTCAAAAGTTTTATTTTTATTAGGATCTATTGCTAGAAATTTATTGTGATCCATTAGGAATACCATAACACCTTTTCCAAATATGTCAAGAGTTTTTATGCTGGTTCTTTCTTATCTGGATTAACCCCTTACTTATTCTTATTTTTGCATTTACTGTAGTTTAAACAGGACTTTATTATTCCTTTGATGATATGACTATTGTATATGTTAAATAAGGTTATTTGGTTTGGCTTTTGTTTGTTGTCAGTGGCAAAGTCTCTGCATGAGTTCTTTAGTTTTAGATAGCCTTAATACATTGGCTTTTTGAAATGCTGAGCATACAAGTAGACTCAATGCAGATATAAGAGCTAAGTGACAAAGGTCTCAAGAAGCTCATCTTATTCTCAAGTGCTGTGCACTTGTTTCAGAATTATTTTGTATTGGGCTATGCATTTCAGTCCCCTAGCCAGAAGATGGCCCTTGGCAGGTAAGAGCTAGTTACACCAGTAAAAGTAGGATTTGTGGTTGATCTTTAATTACTGGGAGAAGCTATCTAATATCTCAGCCAATTAGTTGATCCATGGAATGCACAGTGGCCTGGGATCTGTGCTCTGCACAGGAGGAGTGGCAAAGCTGGGCAGAGCTGGACCAGGCCAGCCTGCTCTAGGGTCCCCCAGTGAAGAGTGCAATCTCCTGCCGTAGTAGGGGCTCCTACTGAAATGCATCAAGATCTGCAGAGATGGTAAGCTTAACCATAGTGCTCAGGAAATTTAATTTGATCAGACAATGTTGCTTATATCCAAGGGTGCAGTGTAGTAGTAAACATTTGCTCTGTGGCTCCCCACCAAACCAGTCCTATCTTGAAATGGTTATGATTCAGAGTTTCTTCTCTTCATCACAAACACACAGTTCTCTGGCTCTTATATTTTCTGTGTGGCAGGATTGCTGCAGCTCTGTGCAGGTAGGATGAGGGGCCCCACATTTTATGCAGATCTAGGCCTGGAGGTCATGCTACCACTGGAGACACAGAGGCCCATCACAGCCCAAGAAAGGCTATCCTCCAGAATCCCTGTGCTGACTTCCCATGGGAGCAGTAATGGTTGTATTTTTTTTTCTTTCTTTTTAGAGACAGAGTCTGACTTTATTACCCTTGGTAGAGTGCCATGGCATCACACAGCTCACAGCAACCTCTAACTCCTGGGCTTAGGAGATTCTCTTGCCTCAGCCTCCTGAGTGGCTGGGACTACAGGTGCCCGCACAGCACCCAGCCATTGTTTTGTTGCATTTTGGCCAGGGCTGGGTTTGAACCTGCTATTCTCAGTATATGGGGCTGGCATCCTACCCACTGAGCTACTGGTGCCATCCTGTATTTTCATTAGTAGGTGAAGAGGGTAGAGAAAACCCCATCTCTATGCCTGGGCTTCTGCACCAAGTCTACTCAGGTGATGGGATGTGATTTCACTTCTCCCTTGCAGAGTTGAGCACTGAGTTTTTGCCTCTGCTGAAAGTGGGACTCTCAGTAGCAGCTCACAAGGAGAAAGTATTTGGGCACAGGAAGCTATGTAGTTGAGTTTCTTTTGTGCCAGGGGTTACCCTCTTGCTGTGCTTCTCTCTTCCTTCCTTCAGGAGCAGCACTCTCTGAGGGCTAGTTTACTGTAGCTCCTTTGAGCCTAATCAGGACTGTGCAACTTCTGAGTGGCTGGTGAGTGGTATCAGTGGGAGTTATAGGAATATGAAGACACAAGAATTAGGGTTCTTTGGGCAGGATGTAGTTCCCTGATGCCTATACCCCCAACGATGGCATAGTGGACATTCTGAGTCCTTATTTCCACAAGAAAGTTCTTATTCAGACTCCTCATTTTCAGGATTTTGGATCTATCAGTTGCTTGCCCCATCTGCCAACAACTTCTCTGGTGGTCATGGCAATATATATTTTAAAATATTTTGACACACATTCACTACCCAGAAGTTCACTCTAGCCCTAATAAAGAGACCAAACAAATATCAGTCTTTGGCCAGCCCTACAAGGAACCACAGGACAGCTCTAAACACATGGATCACAGTATTTCAACAAAAAGGTTTGTTATAGCCTCCTGTCTCTAGGAACCCATACTTGAAATTTACATCATCATCTCCAGAGCCACTGCCACCATGCTGGAAAATATGAGGTACAGGATGGTTAGAAAAATGTCACAATGCTGTCTTCCTGAATTCATCTATCATTTCCTTCAATAAGTAGTTCCCTATTTGTTGTGCTTTGCATTAGATAGATTTCAGAGTCTTGAAAAATGTTCAGTCTTTTCTAGCTTGTGGCTAATTTGTTGTCTTATTTTTTAATATGCTCTATCCTCTGAATTCTGAAATTTTGACATAAGAGTATATAAATAAAGATGCACACAATTTTTAATGAATTGTTTAAACTCATAATGCACCCTTCCAAATGAAGTAATTCATTTAACAAATACAGTTAACACTTATCCTGCGTTAAGTTAATCACTATGATAAATGCTGGAAATGACACGAGGTATTCCATACAAATGGAAATTATATTTTACTGTGTTAGACAACAACCTAACTTGTGAAATTAAATTTCACAAGTAAAAATTTTAACTTACATAACTTGTGAAATTTATAAATAAAGTACACAGTGAGTTATTATAAAAATACAAAGGACTTAAATACTTATTTTGATGAGGTTAAGCCTTCATAAGAGATGATATATAATATTAGCCTGAAGAATGACTAGGGAGAAGATTTGTGAACAGCTTGGGTATGAGTTGGGAGGAATAGTCCAGGCAAGAGGAATAGTAAGTCTAAAGTAAAAGAAAAAGAAAACATCTTGAGATTTTCTGGGAAATAACAAATGGTCAGTGTAATGGGTATATAACAAAGAAGAGTAGAATGATGGGGAGGGTTGAAGTTAGATTATTGTTTTTCTTATGTGCAATGAAAAGCAGTGGAAGCTCAATCAAGGATTAAATATTTTCATTTATATTTTAAAAATCCATTCTTGTTTCTGGGCAGGACTAGGACATGAGATTAATTAATGAACTGAATGTGAGAAATGAGAAAATCAAGTACTTGTACTTGTTTGTGGTAATGGCAAATTGTTGTCTGTCATTTAAAAAGTTTTCTCCCTTTTCTTTTATCCTTTATGGAATTTCTACTAGAAGAGTGTCAGATAAAGAGTTTTGTCTTATCATACTATCTGTGTCCTTTTATAATATGTTCTGGGAGAACTCCTATATTCTATCTTCTAGATAACTTTGTACAACTGTGGACGTATCCATTCTGTTCTTCATCTACATCTATTGAGGTTTTTGTTATTATAATCTTACTCTATATTGTATATATATAATGCAAGATTAAAATATGTAATAACTATATATAGTTATTTCTTTTTTCTTTTTGAAAAATTTTTCAAGTCCCCCCCCCCAGATTTTTCCTTTTTCTTTTTTCTTCTTTTTCTTTTCTCATAAAATTGTAGTTGTCTTTCATTGCTTTCGTCCTTAAAAAGCAAGGCTTCATTTTTGCTAGTTTTTCTGCCCCTGTTATTCTTTTTATCCCTTAAAATTTTTGGTTTTTTTGTTTTGTTTTGATTTATGGTATTTTTGTTTTTCTTCTCAATTTGGTTAGTTGGGGTCTTGTGTCTGCTGAGGCTGGCAAAGACCTCCAGGGACAAACACAATACAATCTTCCCAGGGGTAGGAATTTGTGGGTGTGGGTAAAAGTACCCTACTGTACAACACTATTATTCCTGTCTCTTTCTGTTCCTCTATTCTTTTGTCAAACTTCCCCTTTTACTCCCCATTCCCTTTCTCTTTTCTCTTTTTTAAATCTTTTATCCCTTCTTGCTCATCAAACTATTCTTCCTTTTAGTCCTTTCACAAAATTATACTTCGACACTTTAGGTAAGAGGCACAGAAACTTAAAGAGCAGGAAGAAGTGAAAGGATAAAGTAAGACAAAGAAACACTCATGGGGAAGAAAAAACACAGAAATCCTGGCATCATGACAAACCAGAACAGAACAATATCCCCAATGGATGATGAGGTAGCTACTGTAGAGGATTCCACCAATAAAAAATGTTAGAAATTATAGAAATGGAATTTTAAATATGGATGATAAAAACAATGAAGAACGTTGCTGAGAAAGTGGAAAATTAAAAAAAGGGAATCCAAAAACAGAATCAAATAAGAGAAGAACAATATGAAGAATATGAAAAGGATATAGCGAAACTTAAAGCATTGAAGCAGTCAATCAGGGAACTTAAAAATGCAGCAGAAATTATCAATAACAGATTAAACCATGCAGAAGAAAGAATATCAGAGGTAGAGGATAAAGCTCTTGAACTAACTCAAGGAGTTAAAGAGACTGAAAAAGAGATCAAGAAAGCAGAAAATTCACTGAGGTAATTATGGGACTTTATGACGCATTTAAACATATGAGTTATAGGTATCCCAAAAGGGGAAGAAGAATGTCCAAGAGGAATGGAAGCCCTACTAGAGGATATTATAGTTAAAAATTCCCAACTATCACCAAAGATTTCAACACATTTCCTTCATAGGCATATCAAACCTCAGGTCATCTCAATTCAAATAGAACTTCTGCAAGACACATGGTCATGAACATTTTTTTTTTTTGTCATGAACATTTTGAAAGTCAAAATAAAAGAGAAGACTCTGCAAGCTACCAGGAGTAAGTGCCAATTGACCTACAGTGGCAAATCCATCAAAGTGATCATGGAAGTCCAAAGGAAACTTTTCACATCAGAAGAGTATGATCATTTTCCTTCAGCCTACTTAAACAAAAGAATTTTCAGCCCAGAATTCTATCTCATGCTAAGCTAAGGTTTAAAATTGATAGAGAAATCAAATCTTATACTGATATGCAAACATTAAGGAAATTTGCCACAAGACCAGCTCTACAGGAAATACTTAGACCTATTCTATATACTGACCATCACAATAGACCACCAGCAAATTAAACACCCAGAAACTAAAGGACAAAACCTAGTTTCCACAAAAATGCAAAAGAGAAAACTAAGCAATGAACTTTCACAAAATAACATGAATGGAATTCCACCACACTTATGAATTCTTGTAATAAATGTTAATACCTTCAATTCCTCATTGAAGAGGCATAGATTTGCTGATGGCATATAAAAAGCAAAAGCCATCCATTTGCTGCCTGCAGGAAACATACCTAGCTTCACAGGACATAGTAAAAGTCAGGTTAAGGAATTCAAAACAATTTTTCAGGCAAATGGAAGTCAGAAGAAAGGAGGGATTACAATCTTATTTTCTGATGCAAGTTTGTTTAAAGCAATGAAAGTTAAAAAAGACAAAGATGGACACTTCATGTCAGTAGAGGGAACAACAGAACAAGAATACATTTCAATTCTAAATATTTATGTACCAAACATAAATGCTCCCACATTCATGAAACAGAACTTAATTAGTCTGAGCAATATAATATCCCATAAAATCATAATATTAGGGGACTTTAACACTCCTCTTACAGAGCTGGACAGATCCTCTAAACTGAAACTAAACAAAAATAGAGTAGACTTAAACATGACCCTAGAAGAGCTATGCTTAATAGACATATACATAACACACCATCCCAAAAATAAAGAATATACGTTCTTCTCATCAGCCCATGGAACATTACTCAAAATAGATCATATGCTAGGACACAAATAAAACCTCAAAAAAATCAAAATAATTGAAATTATACATTGTAACTTTTCAGAACACAAGGCAATAAAGGTGGAACTCCAACAAAAATTCTCATCCCCACACAAAGGCATGAAAATTAAAGCTTATGCTGAACGATAGTTGGGTCAAGGAGGATATAAAAAAGGAAATTATTAACATATTTGAGCATAATAACAAGCTATCAAAACCTATGGCACACTGCAAATCAGTGTTAAGAGGGAAATATGTAGCATTAGATGCCTATATCCAAAAAACAAAAAGAGAGTACAAAAACAATCAAATGAATCATCTAAAAGAAATGGAAAAGAAAGAACAATCTAATCCCAAATCTAACAGAAGAAAAGAGATAATCAAAGTTAATTCAGAAATAAATGAAACTGAGAATAAAAGAATCATTTAGAAAATGAAACAAAAGTTGGTTCTTGGAAAAGGTAAATAAAATTGATAAAGCATTTGCCAGATTAACCAGAAATAGAAAAGTAAAATCATTAATAATCTCAATCAGTAACAAAAAGGGGAAAATAACAACTAATATCATAGTGATACAAGAGATTATTTCTGACTACTACTAAAAACTCTATGTTAGGCAGCACCTGTGGTTCAAGGAGTAGGGCACTAGCCCCATATACCAGAAGTGGCAGGTTCAAACCCAACCCTAGCTAAAAACTGAAAAATAAATTAAATAAATAAATAAAAACTCTATGCCCAGAAATTTGATAAGGTGGAAGAAATAGACCAATACCTGGAATCACATCATCTTTCTAGAATTTACCAAGAAGAAATAGATCTCTTGAACGGATGAATATCAAGCATTGGAACTAATTTGTGGCTTTCATATGAAAGTTATAACCCAATTATAGCCCAAGAATATGTGGAAAGGGGAAAGATAGGGGAGGGGAGGAGGGAGAATGGGTGGAGGAAGGGCAATTCATGGGAACATATCTCTGGTACATCTTATAAGGGTACATGTGAAACTTACTAAATGTAGAATATAAATGTCTTAACACAATAACTAAGAAAAAGCCATGAAGGCTATGTTAACCAGTTTGATGAAAATATTTCAAATTGTATATAAAACAAACAAACAAACAAAAAATATTCCACACACACACAAAACCTGGAACCAGATGGCTTCTCATCAGAATTCAATCACACTTTCACAGAAGAGCTTGTTCCTGGACTGCATAACCTATTACAAAACATTTAGAAGGAAGGAACCTTCCCGAATATGTTCTATGAAGCAAATATCACCTTGATTCTAAAACCAGGAAAGGACCCAACTGAAAAGAACTACAGACCAATTTCACTAATGAATATTGATGCAAAAACACTCAATAAAATCTTGCCTAATAATTTGCAGCTATACATTAAAAAAAATATGCATCACAATTAAGTAGGGTTCATCCAAAGGATGCGAGTTTAGTTTAACATAAGAAAATCCATAAATGTAATTCTCCATACCAATAGAAGCAAAAACAAAGACTATATGATCCTCTCAATGGATGCAGATAAAGCATCTGACAAGGTGGTATATTTCTTAAGCTGATTGAAGCCATCTATGACAAATCCCCAGCCAACATCATACTGAATGGTATAAATATGAAAGCTTTTCCACTTAGAACTGGAAACAGACAAGGACATCTACTATCACCACTATTATTCAACATTGTGCTGGAAGTTCTACCCAATGCAGTCAGGCAAGAGAATGATATAAAGGACATCCAAATGGGGAGGGAGAAGGTCAAACTCTCACTCTTTACTGATGATATGATCTTATACTCAGGAAATTCAAGAGACTGAACCACAAAATTCCTGGAAGTGATCAGGAAATACAGTAACATCTCAGGGTATAAAATTAATGTCCACAAATCAGTAGCCTTTACATATGCCAATAATAGCAAGTGGAAAAACAAATCAAGGACACAATTCCCTTGATAGTAACTTCTAAGAAAATGAAATGATAAGAAATATACCTAACTAAAGATGTGAAAGATTTTACAAAGAGGATTGTGAAACCATAAGGAAGGAAATTGCAGAAGCCACTAAAAAAGGGCAGAACACACAATCATCTTGGCTAGGAAGAATCAACATTGTCAAAATGTCTATTCTACCCAAGGCAATACACAGATTCAATGAAATAGCCATCAAAATACCAACATCATAATTTGAAGAGATGGAAAAAATAGTACTATCTTTTTATGGAACCAGAAAAAAGAAACATATAGCTAATGCTACTCTTAGTAATAAAAACAAAACCAGAGACATCATCCTACAAGACTTTAGCCTATAATACAAGTCCAGAGTAATCAAAATAGCATGGTATTGGCACAAAAGATAGAGACATACACATATGGAACATAATAGAAAACCAAAAGTTGAAACCGGTTTTTACTTGTCATCTGATCTTTGATAAACAAAAGCATACAGTGGGGAAAAGAATCTCTATTCAACAAATGGTGGTGGGACAACCGGATAACAACATGTAACAATCTGAAACTGGACACACACCTTTCACCACTTATAAAAATTGACTCCACATGGATGAAAGACATAAATCTAAGATATGAAATGATAAAAATCTTGAATAAAGTGTGGGTAAAAGACACTTGATGATGTTGGACTGGGGAAAGATTTTATGACAAAGACTTCGTTGGCCATCACAACAACAACATAAATTAACAAATGGTAATTAATTAAGCTGAAAAGCTTCTGCATAGCTAGGGACACAAGTAAAGCAAAAAGACAACTTCAGAATGGGAAAAGATGTTTGCAGGGTATGTATCTGACAGAGGAGTGATAATTACAATCTACAGAGAACTCTAATTAATCAACAAAAAGAGTAAACCATTCTATCTACCACTGGGCCAGAGATCTGAACAGAACCTTCTCTGATGGAGATAGATATATTGCTAACAAACATTTGAAAATGATGTTCATCACCACTTATTGTCAGATAAATGGAAATCCAAATCCAAATCACCTTGAGGTATCACCTATATCTATATTTTATAAGACTATCCCACATTACAAATACTCAAAGCTGCAAATGCTGGCATGGATGTGGTGAGAAGGGGATACTTTCACACTGATGATTTGACTGTAAAAGCCTGAAACCGGACCTACACCTTTCACCACTTACAAAAATTGACTCCAGATGTATAAAAGATTTAAGTATAAGACACAAAATGATAAAAAATTTAGAAGAAAGTATGGAAAATGCTTCATAAAATTTGACTGGAAAAGATTTTATGAGAAAGACTTCAGCATTCATCACAATAACAAAAATTAACAAATGGGATTTTATTAAACTGAAAAGCTTCTGCACAGTTAAGGACACAACAAGTAAAGCAAAAATACAAACTTCAGAATGGGAAACAATATTTCCAGGGTATGAAACTGACAAAGGGTCGATAACTGGAATCTATAGAGAACTCAAATTAATTAACAAAAAAAAAGAATAAACAATCTCATCTACCTTTAGGTAAGAGATATGAACAGAACCTTCAACAAAAACAGACTAATGGCTAACAACATTTGAAAAAATTCTCGTCATCCCTGATAATCAGAGAAACACAAATCAAAACCACCATGAGATATCAACTAAATCCAGTGAGAATAGCCCACATCACAAAATCTCAAAGCTCCAGATGCTAGCCGGGATATGGGGATAAGGAAACACTTTTACATTGTTGGTGGAACTGCAAATTAATACAACCTTTATGGAAGGAAGTAGGTAGAATCCTCAAAGAACTCAAATTACACATCCCATTTGATCCTGCAATCCCATTACTAGGCATCTACTCAGAAGATTTAAAAAAATCATTTTATCCAAAGGACATTTGAACTAGACTGTTTATTGCAGCTCTATTTATAATCACCAAAATGTAGAAGAAACCTAAATGCCCACCAACGGAGGCATGTATTAACAAGTTGTGTTATATGTATACCATGGAATACTATTCAGCCATAAAAAATGGAGACTTTACATCTTTTGTATTAACCTGAATTGAATTGAAACACATTCTTAGTAATGTATCACAAGAATGGAGAAGCAAAAATCCAATGTACTCAATGCTAATATGAAAGCAGTAAATGATCTAATACAAGGTAGGGGATAGGGGAATGATGGATGGGAACAAGGGAGGGAGGAGGGGATTGGGGTCATGGTGTATGGCATACCTCTTAGTGGCAGGACACAATTATAAGAGGGGCTTTACTGAAAAAATTCAATTAGTGTAACCTAATTCTTTGTATTCTCAATGAAACCCAGGCAATAAGAAAGAAGAGTACAGTGGAGATTTTAGGGACATGATGTGTCATAAGGTCAGAGCTTTAATCCATAATGGGCCATAGTTCTAATGGCTTTGGAACGTATGTGCATCTTGTATTTTAAGTTTTACAGTTTTAATATCTAACAACATAAGCATCAATAGATAACCTCCCCAAAACCAAACCAAAACCATACAAAAAAAACCTTTAAACATATTAACAACACTTAACTCAGCTATATTAATTCTAAAAATGTTTATTAATATTATAAAAAGTTATGTAAGTTGTTTATGGTTTAAAATATAGATAAAAATTAATGAACACTTATGAGGTCAACACCTAGCCCTAACAAATTCTAATATTTCATCATATTTACTTCAGATTTCCTAAGACAATGAAAATAGCTATAATTCTCATTTAGTATCTATGCCTTTATTATTTCCTTACCCTTCTTCTCTCCTCAGAGGATAGCCAATATCTGGAATTTGTTGTTTACTCTGTCCATTTTTTTTCCTTTTGTGTGTGTGTGAGGTTTTGCACATTCATATTCTTTATGTAAATGAAATAAGTTAATAAATATTGTATACATTTTGTTTTTACTCAATATTATATTTTTAAATGTACTTGTTTTAATATATGTAGCTCTAGTGTATTTATTGTACTTTCTGCCTAGTGTTCCAAAATATAAATGTACTACAAGTAATTTTTCATTCTTTGAAGATAGACTTTATATAGATGCTACAATACATTTTATTTTTATAAACAATGATGAAATGAACATATGTAATGTTTTGTTAGGAATACTATTTTAAAAATATTACAAACTGGGTGTCTTGAGCAACAGAAATGTATTGCCTCACAGTTCTGGAGGCTAATAGTCCAAATAAAGATGTTAGTAGCTGTCCTGAGGCCTGTTAGGTTTTTTCCTTTTTGTTGTAGATGACTACTTTTTCATTATCTCTTAACATGGTCTTCCCTTTATGCCTATCTCTGTGAAAATTTCCTCTTTTCACAACGATACCAGTCATATTGGATTAGTGTCCACTCTATTTACCTCATCTTAACTTATTTAATTGCAACTGCAATGACCCTATTTCCACATAAGTTTATATTATTAAGTACTAGGAATCAGCATTTCAAAAAATAAATTTATTCACTCCATAAACAATGTATCTCTTTGTGTATATGAGAGTTTTGAAAGTTTCTATAGTCCAATGGTTGTCAATCAAAGAAGACTTGCTTCCATATTACAAGAATATTTGGCAATATCGAGAGATATCTTGGGTTGTCACAATTGGTGGTGGTAGGTGATATCAGTATCTAGTGGCTAGGAATTATGCTAGATATTTAACAATATATGAAACAGTTACCACAACAAGCAATCATCCAAAATTTCAATGGTGCTTAGACTGAGAAACTATTATTTAAAGTATAATCATAGAATTGAAATTGATGACTATGTGCATCTTCAGTGAATTTGTTCCTAATTTGTATCCAAAGTATTATAATAATTTTTATGCCCACAAACAATATATACGTTTTTCTGTTCCTCCAGACTTTTGTTAATACTTGCATATTGAAGTTATATCATATCTTTAATATTTGTCAGTTAACTTGTTTGGGATAAGATATCATTGTTTTATCATGAATTTCCTTGATTAATAATGAGGAGTAGCATCTTTCTAAATGTTTATAAAAGATTCAGTAGTATTTTAAAATTAATTCACTATTTGTATTCTTCAAATTGGTCATAGGGTTGATCATTTGTCTGTGGGAATGATATACATATCATACATGAGGTATTTTACCAATTTCCCAGAAAAAGGGAAATGCTTATTATATTTTATTAGCTACCAATTTTGCAATTGATATATTTCAATTTTGCAAAACAGACAAATAAAGGCATATATGTACAAAATAAATACTGAAATATAGTATAGTAATAATGGAAATAATTGGAGTTATAGCTGGTTTTTACATCTTGTATTTCTCTATCCTATGGAAAGAATACATAAAATTCATCTTGGCCAACTGTGGCTTAACCTTTGTTAAATTAGTATGCACTTGCCATCTCTTCATAAAATGTCTTCACTAGTTCTCAGAGGACAGTAAATGCTCTCTTTTTCTCTGTTCCTAGCCATATATTTGCACACTTTCCAAGAGTCAGCTGGAAACTTGTTACTAAACTAGTTTGGGTACTTTCATTAATTTTAATTACCTAAATTAAATTAATATTATTAAAACAATAAAAATGATCATGAGGTACAAATTACTTACTATAAAAATAACCTCCATGTTTTAGAAATATCAGATAAACATTTGTTCTCAACACACATTTTGAAAAACTTTCCTCAAATACAAAAATTTTCTATTAATACATTGTTTCAAAACCATCATTAAGTTTTTGCTTCCCTACAAAAAGATCTCCAGTCTTGTCATTAGATAAAAGATTGATGAAACAATGTCCATTAATAAGATTATGGTATAAATATATCTGTCTCTGTGTGTATGTTTCCACACTTTAACCAACTATTAATTAACAAATTACTGTATCCACTTTTATTGAATAATATGATCTGTCTCTCCTAGTTTCTCAATTTTCCCATTTCTCCTAGTTTCTTAATTTGCCCATATATCCTTTTATATACCTCTCTATATAAATTTAAATATGCAAATTTTAATGCTCAATAACATCTCTTTTGCAATATTATAAATGAACAAATTTTTCTTTTTTCTTTTTTTTTGGAAACAGAGTTTTACTTTCACTTTTGGTAGAGTGTCATGGGCCAACAACTTGCAGCAACCTCAAACTCCTAGGCTCAAGCAATCCTCTTGTCTCAGCCTCCTGAGTAGCTGCGACTAGAGGTGCCCACCACAATGCCCACCTAGTTTTATAGATGGGGTCTCACTCTTGCTCAGGCTAGTCTTTAATGCCTGAGCTCAAGCAATCTACCTGCTTTAGCATCCCAGAGTGCTGGGATTTCAGGTGTGAGCCTTCACACCTGGCCCAGCAAATTTTACTTTAAAATCACATTTTGCCTAAATAGAAAGTAACTAGGATTAACAAATTATGGTCACCTTCAAATTACTCCCCTTGGCCATCTGGTGACCATAGCAATATTAAGCAATGAGGCATGTAGCACTTTTTCTACAATGAATTCATAAACTTAATTGTCAGAACTTCATATGATATTTAAATCAGTTCTCAGGGAAAGAATATGATGCTAACAGACAATGGCTTATCAAAACCCATGATGAATAAAATGTTCTCTTCTATTCCAATAACATTCTATCTATCTACCTTGAAGAGACAGACAGATCTAAGTTATTGGACCACTCCCTAATGATCTACTAGTTGACATATATTAAGATCAATCAGCCCTATGCATTCATTTAAATATTCATGGAAATGACATTTATTTCTTCTTAATTTCCTATGATCATCATAAGTAACTTTGGAAGGGATGTTCTTATTAATAATCAATCCAATAATCATATCTTGGAGCAAAAATTTTCAGATCCTAAAATTGGGCTAATAACACATAAAATAGACTTTGTTACTGAGACAGTAAGTTTCTTTGAATCATATGTATGACAATTTCCTTCTGGGCAAAAACTATTTCATTAATTTTACTATTACAATTACCATACATAGAACTTACAAGTAAATCCTTGTTTGTAATAAATCTGTGTCAAACCTAAAGCATAGTGTAACCTTTGATGTTTTGGCTAACTCACAAAACAACAATCATGAGAAGATTGAAAACAAGCAAAGCAGGAAATCAAAATTTGTTCTCCATCCCAACCAGTAAATTACTTCCTCTTCTCCCAGCACAGGCAGAAGAGAAAGTAACCTTTTTTTCTTATTTTTAATGTTTTCAATTCTTACCCTTGGAGCTCCATTAGGTGTTCAGGCAGTATATGGATATATATATATAAAAACATTATGGAAGGCCATAAAGTTCACTGGCAATTTAAAATAGTGTGCAATTTAAAATAGCACAACAAACTTTATGAATATAACTTCATGTATGTATATATACACATACTGTTTTTTGTTTAATTTTCAAGTGGTTTTGTTGTTGTTGTTGTTTTTGTCTTTTGTTTTCTTTTTAGCCTTTTTTTCTGTTTGTTTATTTATAATTTGAAGGCTCCTATCTTATCATTCATACAGTCTTTCCCATCATCTTCCTTACATTTTCTCTCTTTTATCTCCTCTTCTCTTTCACTTTATATTGGATTTTTTTTCTATTTTTTCTCATTTTTCCCTTATAAATTCCTGGTTTGTTGATTGCCTGGTTGGTTTTTTTTTTTCTTTCTTTTCAACTTCATTCTTTTTCTATTTCTGAGACAAAGCCTTGCCCTGAGGCCTAGGCTGGGGTACCACTCTATTGGCCTTGATCTTGGAGGTCTCAAATCCCTGGACTAAGGAGTCCTTCTTGCTGACCAGTGACTGTGGATGTAGGCCCCTGCCTCATCATAGGTTGATTTTTTCTTTCTTCTTTTCTTTTCCATGTTTCACTGTGGCAGGATCTCGCTCATGATTAGTACAGTAAGGAGTACGTGATCTTGAGGGATCTTTTGACCCCAGTACTCTAGAGTACTGTCATTCCAAGTATGGGTCACCATGCTCTGCTGAAAACCACTGTTATTATCATGTCTTTATTACCTTACCTTTTTTGGGTGCATTCTATCTGTTTCCTATTAATTTTAAGGCATTTAGTTTTTGTAAATGTTTTCCTGACTTTTTTTTTTTCTTTTTATTTCTTTTCTCTTCTTTTCCCTTATACTCTGTATTGGATATTCTTTTTTCTCTTTTCCCATCTCTTCCTCATAAATTCCTTCAATGAGGGCTAAGAATTTTTGTTTTGTTTTGTCTTGTGTTAGTTCGTATGTTTGTTTGGTCAGTTTAAAGTCTTTCTTTTCTGGTGTGTTTTGTCCAACTTCATTCTGTTTACTATATCTGAGACAGAGATTTTTTCCTGAGGACTAGGCTGGGATGCCTGTGGCACTGATCTTGCCCTTGGAGGACTTGAACTGCTAGGCTATGGTGTCCTTCCTACTTTTAGTTTCAGGGACTGAAGATGCAGTTCCAACTACATCATAGGCTGATTTTTTTTCTTTCTTTTTTTCTTTTCCATATTTGGTGATGACAGGGTCTCAAACATGAAGAGGACAGTAAAGAGCAAGTGACCTCAAGTATCCTTTTGCCCAGCATCCCCTAATACAGTTCAGGTCACAATGCTCTGCTGAAAACAATTATTACCAATTCATTTTTTTGGGTCTTGCTTCATTCCTTATTATTATTATTTTTTGTTGTTTTTGTTTTTGCTGTGGTCATTTTTTGTTCATTACTTTTCTTTTACATCTTTATTTCTCTCTTTTCACCATATTGGTCTGTTCTCTCCCTCTCATCCCAGTACCAGAAGGACACATCAGCACCCAGTTATAGGGGCAAGAAAAATTAAGTAAAAGAAGGGAGGGGGTTGAGGCAAAATGGCCAATTAGAGCCAGCTTCCCACAGAGGCTCCTGTCCAGAAGGAGAGGTAAGGGAGAGAAATTTAGCAAGTAAGCTAATGGTTCAGAGCTGAGCCAAAAGAGAAGGTTGAAGAATGCATATCAACTCTGCTGAGGTGAGCTGCAAAACCCAGAAAAAAAATAGGTACAAAATCCATTGCCAAGTGGACAGGAGTTTCCTCCCCCAAGAGAATGGCTTATAGTATACTTTCTACAAACAAGTGAGTAGAGTTATAATCTCCTCCTATTTTAATCCCATGGAAGAGACCCTCTAAAAACTGAAACTCTTTCCCCAGAGAGGACCCACTTAGTGTGCCATGGCACTCTCTCACCAGGCATAAAACTGTATATATTCTCTACCTGCAATTCTGACCTACCAGCACTCCCCTCCACTCTTACCCTGAGGTTCTGGAAGTCTGTTCCCCATGGAGTCCAGATTCTTGAGCATTTTCTCAAGAGGTGTGGACAAGACATGGGCTGTGGCAGGGCTGTGCTGATTCTGTGGCACAGGGGTAAGGAGAGGACTGTGGACCAAGGGACCAATAAGGGAGAGGGAGAAGCAGAGCCCTATGAGACAGAGCAGCTGCGACAGCAGCTGGAACAATAGGGCTCACACCTCTGGTGATATTTTGGAGAGACACTCCTTGCCTCTCTTTACAACCAAAGAAAGCCAGACCTCTACTCTGGTGGCAGCCACTGGTAGAACAGATCTGGGATGGAAATGCAGGCCCCATGAGTAAATGGTATGTCTGAGACAGTACCTACCAGGGTGGAGCACAGAAGAGATGGAGACTAGAATATGCACACATAGAGATGGCATACTCCCAGGGTGGGACTGAGTCAGAAGTGCTCCTTTAGTGAGCCTAAGAAGCACTTGGTCCCCAGGGGAACATAGCTGAGACAGTGGTAGGTGGGGCAACAGCATCAACCCAGGGAGAAGCAGAAACTAAGAGCTGAGTGCAAGCACAAGCCCAAGGAGTGGCAGGTACTGAGACCTGAGTGTGAGCTCTAACCATGCCTGCCCCAACACAGAGTGTAGTAGAGACAGAGATGCCAGCTCTGTAAGAATTGGTGTAATGGCAGCCACACAGGGCGGGGCTGAGTCACAGTTTCTGTGAACTCAAATAGCACGTGGCACACAGGGGAATATAGCTGGGACAGAAAGGCAAATCAATCTAGGGGACGCTTGGAACTGAGTGAATTGCCCCAGCTTCCATTAAGTACCCAAGTTTGTCAGGCTTCAGGCCCCCTGCTGGCTAGTGGCAGAGTGTGGTGGTGTTCCAGAGAAGACATAGAATCCCTATGACTCAGGCAGATGCAAACCCCTATATCATCTGCTAATTGGAGGGAACTGGGTCACAACCCTGTGGGGTTACCAGTGACTGAATGTGAGAGAGGTGTAAGGTGGGGAAGGATGCATCAACCTTCCCAGACTAATTCATTTGCTGGGAGGGTCCTTCTGACTCCACAGAGCACTGGAGTGAGTCATACTCGAGCTGCCAGCAGACCCCTGCTATCTAATTGCTGGAGACATTTGAACTCTCCCACTTGAGATTGGGTGCTGACTGGGACAATTGATTTGGAATTCATGACCTGGGCCAATCACCCACGGACTATCCAAAGTGGTACCCTGGGTGTGTTCTTGTGGGAAGGTTTGGTTTTCCTTTTCCATTTGTTGCCCATGGGAGGTGGGAGGGTGGGCTGACTTAGTTGCTGGTATTTCTCCACAGCTGAGATTTTAACCCAGAGTTGTTGATTCACTAGGATTGGACAGAGATCAGCTAAAAACAAGACAGAGCCACATAGCTCCACCACACCAAGCAGGTCACCAGTGTCTCAGGTCATAGGACTGTACGAATCCTTTGCAAAGGTCTAGGGGAAAAGGTATAAACACCAGTCAGTCCCAGCTCTTGTGCAAAGGACTGGTTAATCCCAACCCCAGGAGCCCCCAACTTCACCTTATCTGCTCATCTAGCCAAACTTTGTAAAATGATCATGGGGCAGAATCAGTGGAAAAATTCCAGCCACATAAATAATCAGAGTAGATCAACTTCCCCAAGGAATGACATGATAGTCACAAGAATATTCCATTCATAAACAAATGACTGAGATGTCAGAAATTGAATTCAGAATTTGGATTGGAAATAATATTAATAGAATAGAGGTAAAGTTGGAATAAGAAATTCAAGGAGCATTTCAAAAGTTCTCTCAAGAATTCAATGAATTCAAATACAAAATCACCAAAGATTTTGACACATTGAGACAAGAACTTGTAGCCCTCAAAGATCTGAGAAATATAGTAGAATCCCTCAGTAACAGAATGGAGCAGGCAGAAGAAAGAATTTCTGACACTGAAAAGAAAGCTTTTGAATGCTCCCAAAAGCTCAAAGAGGAAGAGGAGTAGAGAGTGAAAATGGATCATTCTCTCAGTGAGCTCTGGAATAATTTGAAGAAAACTAATATTCACCTTATAGAAATTCCTGAAGGCCATGAAGTTGCATCAGAAGGCCCAGATGCTCTAATACAAGACATAATCAAGGAGAAGTTCCCAGATACACCATGAGATTCTGAAATTCAGATAGCAGTTTCAGAACCCCAGCATGACTCAAACAGAATAAAACATCTCCTAGACACATTATAATTAACTTCGCCAAAGTTAATATGAAGGAGAAAATTCTGCAAGCAACCAGATGTAAGAAAACCATAACCTATAAGGAGAAGAATATAAGAATGACTGCAGATCTCTCTGCTGAAACCTTTCAAGGTAGAAGAGGGTGATCATCCACTTTTAATCTCTCAAAACAAAATAATTTTCAACCCAGGATCCTGGATCCAGCTAAACTGAGTTTCATGTATGATGAAGAAATTAAATACTTTAATGACATTCATATGTTGAAGAACTTTGCCATAATTAAACCAGCTCTCCAGGATATTCTTAGACCTATGCTTCAAAATGACCAGCGCAATCCTCTGCCACCGTAGTAAACTCCCTCAGAAACTTTTGATCAAATTCCAACTTCCACAGCAGCAAAAAGATTAAGAATGTACACTGGAATTTCAAAAAACCTGACACCCAGGATTATCAATATTCTCAATTAATGTGAATGATATAAATTGTCCTCTAAAGAGGTACAGATTGGCTGACTGGATACAAAAACTCAGGCCAGATATCTTCTACATACAAGAATCTCATCTTACCTCAAAAGTTAAATATAGACTCAGGGTGAAGGGATGGTCATCTATAATTCATGCAAAGAGAAATCAGAAAAAAACCAGTGTTGCAATTTTATTCACAGATATGATAGGCTTTAACCCAACAAAAGTAAGAAAAGATAAGCATAGTCACATCATATTTGTTAAGGGCAGTACTCAACATGATGAGATTTCAATTATTAACATTTATGCACCCAACCAGAATGTTTCTCAATTTTTATAAGACAGACTCTAACAGACATGAGCAACTTGATTTCCTTCAGCACTATAATAGTTAGATATTTTAACGCTCATTTGGCAGTGTCAGATAGATCCTCCAGTAATAAATTCAGGAAAGGAATTTTAGACTTAAACTTAACCAGTCAACAAATGGATTTAATAGACATCTATAGAACATTTTATCCTAATAAAACTGAATACACATTCTTCTCATCAGCCCATGGGACATCCTCCAAAATTGATCACATATTAGGTCATAAGTTTAACCTCAGAAAATTTAACTTACTTTTTTTTTTTTTGGGGTGGGGAGTGCTGGGTTTGAACCCACCACCTCTGGCATATGGGGCTGGTTCCCTACCCTTTTGAGCCACTGGTGCCACCCTTAACCTCAGCAAATTTAAAACAATAGAAATAATTCCTTGTATTTTCTCGGACCATCATGGAATGAAAGTTGAACTGAGTAACAACAGGAATCTGCATACTCATACAAAAGCATGGAAACTAAAAAACCCTATGCTGAGCAATAGTTGGGTCATAGATGAGATTAAGAAGGAAATTACCAAATTTTTGGAACAAAATGAGAAAGAAGACATGAATTACCAGAACCTCTGGGATACTGGAAAGGCAGTCCTAAGAGGGAGATCTTTAGTACTGCAAGCCTTCAAGAGGATGGAAAGGGAGGAAGTTAACAACTTAATGGGTCATCTCAAGCAACTGAAAAAAGAAGAACATTCCAATCCCAATCCCAGCAGAGAAAAATAAATAAGAAAAATTAGAGCAGAGTTAAATGAAATTGAAAACAGGAGGATTATACAACAGATCAATAAATCAAAAGTTGGTTTTATGAAAAGGTCAATAAAATGGATAAATGTTTGGCTAACCTAACCAGGAAAAAAAACCCTAAAATCTCTAATTTCATCAGTCATAAATGGTAAAGACAAAATAGCAACAGACTCTTAAACAATTCAAAAAAATCTTTAATGAATATTATAAGAAAATCTATTCTCATAAATACAAAAATTTGAAGGAAATAGACCAATACTTGGAAGCATGCCACCTTCCTAGACTTAGCCAGAATCAAGTTGAAATGTTGAACAGGCCTATATCAAGTTTTGAAATAGCATTAACTATACAAAGCCTCCCGATAAAAAAAAGCCTGGGACCAGATGGCTTCACATCAGAATTCTACCAAACCTTTAAAGAGGAGCTAGTACCTGTATTATTTAACCTTTACCAAAATATAGAAAAAGAAGGAATACTACCCAACACATTCTATGAAGCAAACATCATCTTGGATATTTCTTTTCTTCTGCTTGGTTTAGTCTTAGATTGTTCTTTTTCCAATTCCATCAGATGGCTTGTCAATTTTTTGGTGTGGTCTATTTCTGTTTTTTGATTGTAGGCTTCTAAAGTGATAAATTTTCCCCTCAGGCCTGCTTTTCCTGTATCCCATAGGTTTTGGTAGCTTGTGTCTTCCTTGTTATTATACTCATGGAAGTTAATGATTTCCTTTTTATTTTTTCCTGAACCCAACTGTTATTCAGCATAAGGTTGTTTAATTTCCATGCCTTTATGTGAGGTTTAGCATTTTTGTTTGGCATTAAGTTCCACTTTTAGTGCCTTGTGAGAAGTGAGAAGTGAGAAGATACAAGGTAGAATTTCAATTCTTTTGATTCTGTTGAGTTTTTTTTGTGTGTGTGTCCTAGGATATGAGCAATTCTGGAGAGTGTTCCAAGGAATGATGAGAAGAATGTGTATTCTTTGGGATGGAGTGTTCTATATACGTCTATCAACAGTTGTTCTAGGGTCTCATTTAAATCTCTAATATCTTTGTTTAATTTCTGTTTAGAGGATCTGTCCAGGTATGAGAGAATGGTGTTGAAGTCCCCTGTTATTATGGTGTTATATGATATTTTATTGCTCAGACTAAGCAAGGTCTGTTTCAAGAATCTGGGAGCATTTCAATTGGGTCCATAAATAGTTAGAATGGTATATAAAACCAGCACATTGTACCCCATGATTGTATTAATGTACATAGCTATGATTTAATTAAAAAATGGCCCCCAAATTTAGAACCCCCCAAAAAAGAGAGAGAGAGAAAGAAAGAAACATATATGATGAGGAATCAACACGAAAATTCTGCCAACTTGAAGAATGAGAGAATATCAACTCTTCAGGGACCACAAGGCTACTACAGATGATCCTAACTATATATAAGTTATGAAGACAACATAAAGTAAATTTAGAGTAATGATGTCAAAAATGATGAAGGGAATTTAAGGGAAATTGGATAACAACAAAAATAAAATCCAAAAGTTGGCCCAATAAATGAAAAATACAATTAAATTAGAAAAGATATATCAGGAACTTAGGGAACTTAAGGATGTAATATTGATATCAGATGAAACCATGGAGAAGAAAGAATCTCAGAGACAGATGATAAGGATTCTGAACTAACTTAAGCATTTAAAGTTATTAAAGTTCCAGTCAATATAATCAGGCAAAATAAGCTATTAAGGACATTCAAATGAGGACAGAGGAGGTTAAACTGTAGCTCTTTCCTGATAATATAATCTTATACTTATAAAAGTTCAGGGACTCAACCATGAGACTCCTGGGAATGATAGAGAAATACAATAACATTGCTGAATATAAAATCAATGTTGACAAATCAGTAGTTTTTGTATATACAGTTACCATGAAGCTGAGAAAAAAATCAAGGAGGAAATACTGTTCACAGCAGCCTTAATGAAAATAAAATATATCTCACAACTTAGGTGAATAACCTCTACATTGAGAACTACAAAATATTTAAAAAAGAAATAAGAGAAGACATTAAGAAATAGAAGAACATACCATGGTCTTAGCTAGGAAGAATAAATATTGTTAAAATGTATACATTACCCCAAACCATCTACAGATTTAATGCAATCCCCATTAAAGTACTTTCACCATACTTTGAATGCCACAAAAAAAAATATTTCTTTTGTATGGAACCAGGGAAAAATACTTGTAAAGCCAAGGCAATACTTAGTAATAAAATGAAATCTGAGGCATCACTCTATTAGATTTTAGGTCAGGGGTTCTCAAACTTTTTAAACAGGGGACCAGTTCACTGTCTCTAAGAACATTGGAGGGCCAGACTGCGGGACCCAGGATGAGTTGGCTGCTAAGCAGGACAGGCAGCAGTGGCAAAAACACCCGGTGGGCCAGATAAATGTCTAGGTGGGCTGCATGTGGCCCACAGGCCATAGTTTGAGGATGCCTGCTTTAGGTCATATGATAAGTCTATAGTGGTCAGAACATCTTAGTATTGGCACAAAAAAATAGAGACATAGATCTATGGAACAGAATTGAAAACCCAGAATTGAAAACCAAACAAAATTAGATATTGGGGAAAGAATCCCTATTCAATAATTAGTGCTGGGAGAACTGGTTAATCGCATGTATAAGACTGACACTGGACCCATACTTCTCACAATTTATAAAAATTAACTAATAATGGATAAAAAGATTTAAATCTAAGACATGAAATAAAAAAATCCTAGAGGAGAGGAAATATGGGGAAGAACTCTATATGATGTTGGCCTCGGAAAAGATTTCACGAAGATTTTATAAAAAAGACTTCACTGATGAACAATAACAAAAATAAATAAATGGATTTAATTAAGCTAAAAACCTTCTGCACAGCTAAGGACATAATAATCAAAGCAAACAGACCACATTTGAAAATGTGGAAATATTATTATAATATACATAATATGTAAATATTTTTCCACATAAGAAAAAATATTTACGTATTGTTAATCTGACAAAGGATTGATGACTAGAATCTACAAAGAACTCAAATTAATCAATAAAAAAGAATAAACAATCACATCTATCACTGGGCCAGAGACATGAACAGAAACTTGTCTGAAGAAGAAAGAAGAATGGCCAAGAAACACATGAAAAAATGCTCATCATCCATCCCTAATCATCTGAGAAATGCAAATCAAAACTACTCTGAGGTGTTACATAACTCCAGTAAGAATAACTCACATCACAAAATCCCAAAGGTGCAAATGTTGGCATGGATATGGAGATAAGGGAACACTTTTTCACCTTTCGTGTGATTTCAAACTAATATAGCCTTTTGGAAAGAAGTATGGAGACTCCTCAGAGCTAAATATAGACTTTCCATTTGATATTGCAGTTCCATTATTAGGTATCTACCTAGAAGAAAATAAATCCTTTTATCACAAGGATATTCATACTAAAATGTTTATTGTAGCTCAATTCAAAGTTGCCAAGATGAGTAAGCAACCCAAGTGGCCATCAACCCAGGAATGGATTAATAAATTGTGGTATATATATACCATGGACTACTACTCAGACTTAAAAATGTGGATACCTTACATCTTTTTTATTTACCTGGATAGAGCTGAAACACATTAGCCTTAGTAAGTTATCACAATAATGTAAATGTAAGTGTCCAATGTACTCAGTACTAATATGAAACCAACAGAAATACAAGTACATGCCATACAAGGGAAAAACACAAGTATTTTCAATAGTGGGAGAGGGGCAGGAGGAATGGGGGGAATGGGGAGAAGGGGGTAGTTAGTAAACTCTTACCAAATGGGCACATTGTGAGAGTATACAGCACACTCCCTGGATTAAATCAAATATCACTTGAATTAAATTTTAAAAACACAAACAGTATAATCTAATTATTTGTATCTTAGTATTAATCTGAAGAATTAAAAAGAAGAAAAAAAACAAAACTTTCCATAAAATAGTCCTTAACCAGATGATTTCACAGTAGAATTCTACCAAAGCATCAATGAACAGGTAGTATCTATATACAAAACATTCAGAAGGAAGAAATCCTTCCCAACTTCTACAAAGTGAATTTCACCCCAATACCGAAACAAGGAAAGAACACAAGACAACTATAGACCAATATCCTTAATAAATATCAATGCAAAAAACTCAATAAAATCTTAGCAAACTGAATTCAGCTACATGTCAACAAAAATTACCTATCATGACAATGTGGGTTTCATCATAAGAATGCCAGACAGTTTCAACATACACAAATCTGTAAACATAATTCACTACATAAACAAAAGTGAAAGCAAGGACCATATAATTTTCTCAATTGATTCGGAGGAAACTTTTACAGAGTTCAGCATTCTTTTTTGATAAGAACACTCAATAATATAGTCATAGATGGGAAATTTCTCAATCTGATAGAAACTATATCTGCTGAGCCCACATACAGCAACATACTGGAGAAAGATTGAAAACATTTCCACTTAGAACTTGAACCAGACAAGGATGGCCACTATCATCACTATGTTTCAACAGAGTACTGGAAGTTTTAGCCAATGCCATCAGGCAATAGAAAGTTATTAAGGATATTCAAACGGGAGCAAAAGAGATCAAACTGCCACTCTTCACAGACGATATGATCTTATTCTTAGATAGCCCCAAAGACCCAAGCAGGAGAGTCCTTAAATTTATTAACAAATACAGAAATGTTTCAGGTTATTAAGTCAATGTCACATTTTTTTATTATAAATTCTGCAATAATGTTGAGTGGCATATTGCCATGGTTTTGATTTTCATTGCCATTTGTATATGTTCAATGGATAAATGTCTATTTATATTTTTTGTCAATTTTGAAATGTATTTCTTAAATCTTTTACTTATGAGTTGTTTATATGTTTTGGTTACTATTTCTTTTTGTGATATATGACTAAAAAATTGTCTCCCTTTCTATAGGTTATCTTTTTACTCTGTTCTTGGTGTTGTTTGGGTCATAACATGATTTTAATGTCAATGATCTCAAATTTATCTATGTTCTCTTTTGTTACTTGTTGTTTTTTTGTGTAATATCTAAGAATACTTTGCCTAATACAAAATAAAAAACCTATATTTTTTCTATGAGTTTTATATGTCTAACTCTTATGTGTACATTTTTGATTAATCATTAATTAATTTTTATATATAGCATTAGGTAAGTGTACATCATTACTTTTTTTTTGAGACAGAGGATCATTTTTTCACCTAGGCTGGAGTGCAGTGGCATTATCATAGCTCACTGCAGCCTACAATTTCTGGGCTGATGTGATATTCTCGCCTCAGCTAAATTGTATTCCAGGGATACATATACAAGTGTTTATTAATCCATTTATGGGTTGACTGGTTCTTAGGTCGATTCCACATCTTAGAGATTATGAAATGCACTTCAATAAACATTGTAGTGTAAATGCTATTATGGTAAAGTATTTTTTTTCCTCTGGGTAGATACTAGTAATGATATTTCAGTATCAAATTAAGATGTACTTATAGATCTTTGAGAACTCACCATACTTCTTTCCATGGAGGCTGAATTAGATTGAAATCCAACCAGAAATGTAAAGTGTTTCCTTCTCTCCATATGCTCAGCACCATTTGACGTCTTGGGACTTTGTGATGTGGACTCTGGAGTTTGGTCCTATCTCAAGGTGGTTTTGATTTGCTTTTATTTGATGATTAGGGACAATGAGCATTTTTTCATGTGTTTGCTGACCACTTGTCTATCTTCTTGGAAGAAGATTATGTTTATGTCTCTTATTCACTTATAAACTGGATTGTTTCCCCTTTACTTGTTTTTTTTTATTAATTGATAGCTGTATACATTAATGCAAACATGGGGTACATTGTGCTGTTTTCATATACAATTTGAAATACTTTCATCAAGCTGGTTAACATAAATTTCATGTCATTTGCTTAGTCATTGTATCAAAA
>CAUYQV010098957.1:0-12801 GCA_963574575.1 Galagoides demidoff | reverse complement strand
CTCTCACTCTGAGATGAAGGACTTTGGAGAGATGCTCATCATCAGCCACAGGTGGGGTGTCTTTCCTGGAGCCCCCTTGGGGGCCTGGGCTAGAATAGCTGAGGGATGTTCCACAGTGACATGGACTCGCCCATTAGTGGAAGACAGCACCTGGTTCTCCTTTCCTAGGGCAGTGGAACCGCTCTGGGGTCCTGTTGGTGGGTCAGAGCAAAGCGCTGAATGATGGCTAGGATTTGAGTGCAGGATTGGAAGGTGGAGCTTTCTTTTTTTTTTTTTTTGAGATGGATCCTCAAGCTATTCCCCTGGGTAGAGTGCCATGGCATCACAGCTCATAGCAACCTCCAACTCCTGGGCTCAAGCGAGTCTCCTGCCTCTGCCTCCCAAGTAGCTGGGACCACAGGTGCCCACCACAATGCCCAACTATTTTTTGGTTGCAGCCATCATTGTTGTTTGGCGGATCTGGGCTGGGGATTCAAACCCGCCACCTTAGGTGTACGTGGCTGGCGCCTTAGCCGATTGAGCCACAGGCGCCGAGCCGGAGCTTTCAATTAAAGCAGATAAAATTAAATATGCAGAGGTAGTGTGGTGCCCGTGGCTCAGTGGGTAGGGCGCCGGCTCCATATACCGAGGGAGTTGGGTTTGAACACAGCCCTGGTCAGCTAAAATAGCAGTGGCAACTGCAACAAAAAATAGCAGGTGCTGTGGCAGGCACCTGTAGTCCCAGCTACTTGGGAGGCTGAGGCAGGAGAATTGCTTAAGGCCAAGAATTGGAGGTTGCTATGAGCTGTGACTCCACAGCACTCTACTGAGGGTGACAGAGTGAGACTCTATCTTAAAAAAAAAACAAAACACTTGGGCAGCATGAAATATGCAGAGGTAAGAAAACAGTAATGAAGAGTGTGTGTGTTTGTATTGAGGCTTGGGGCAGGGTTAGTGGGCAACACGCTTCCAGTGGAAAACCTGGATGACACTGAGTTGGTAGTCACCAGGAATTGCAGGACCTAATAATAAAGAACAAGATGAGGACAGTGAGGGCATTCAAGAACAGTTAAGACCTGGACGTGTGTTGTTGGCCCTGGTTGGTGATGGGGCCTCTGTTCTTCCTGCAGGTCCCCTCTGAAGCAGCTGGCAGCTCAGCAGGTGTTACCATCTCCGAGGAGGGGGGTCAGCCAGAAGAGCAAAAAGGGATGGCGTGGAGGCTGCCCAGGGTCTGAGGAGGAAACACAGTCCACAGCCTACTGGACCTGGATTCTCTGAGTTGGGGGCTGCACTGCTGGGGAGATTCAAGAAGAATCGATGCTTTGGCCCCCGGCGACATGTACACGGTGTAATGACAGGTAATGGACCTGAGTCTCGTCTACCCTTTATGAGTGATATGGCAGGTAGAAGAATATATCAGCCTGTAGTAGATATAAAATGTCAACCCTTGGGAAGATAACTATGCAAACAAAGCACAGTCAGGCCTGATAAGATGATAGATGGATGCTTTATAGTTATTAGTTTCTACCCCATGTGCTTACTGGAGCCAAGCACCAGAAGATTGAGCATCAGATACGTTCACTTCCTACGCCTTATGGGAAGGCCTGATGCCCTCATGGATGTAGCATGTCTTATTGGAGGAATTCAGAGTAACAAATCAGGAAGTCATTACTCTCCATTCACTTCCTTGGGAAACAGGGAGTTCATGCCAGTGGAGAAACAGAGGCAGTGAGAAGCAAAGGAGCTCCACCCTGTCTGTGGTGCGTGTAGAACAGACCTGTAGACCTCACTGGCGGGGAGGCCCTCGGGCTTGGCTGGGATGTCTCCCATGGCAGGGTGTGGTGATGGGTCCGTGTTTCTTGTGAAAAAAGGGAAAGAGGCTTTATGGCTCCTCATCTTTCAAGGGTGCCAGGGCAAGTAGCAGATGATCAAAGGTGGCTGGGGAGGTCCTGAGTAGGGATCTGGAGAGGATGAGGGTGGAGGGTGTACCTGGTAGACACCTGGAGCCTGGCAGTTGATCTGAGGAAGTCAGCTAAGGCAGGAGGCACCGAGCAGGTGGCCTAGAAGGCACAGGTGAGCTCTGCTCCAATGGTGAAGTCAGCTCTTGCTGCTCTATCTTTGCTGTGTGTATCCTACAGGGTACCAGCCTGGCAACTTGCACCATGAGGAAAACAGCTGGCTGGAGTGGAAGCAAAAATAGCTTGGGAGCTTGGGAAACTGACCAGGGCAAGAAGAGAAGGACCAGTGGCCTGGGGCAGAAGGCCCAAGAGGGTGTGGCAAGTTTTATTTCAGTGCAGTCCAGTATCAGGGTCCCCAGGGTCAGAGTTGAGGAATAGGGAGGGGAAAAGCTTGAGGACTTCTGGGTGGCCTTGTTCTAAATCAGGCGGAAAGAATAAGAAGGAATCCAGAAAGCTGAGCCCAGCTCCAGGACGTGGCTCAGACACAGGCACCAGCTGGGCCCTGGACTGGAGAAATGGAACTTGAGCTCCAGGGACCCCAGCATGGAATAGAAAGGGACCGGCTATGCCTGGAGGGGCCTTACTAGGGAGCTGGCAGCTCCACAGATGCCTGGAGTTAAATATAACCCTGAGGCACCACACTGAGGTAACCCAAGACCCCACCCCTCAGTGGGGCAGGTGATCTATACATCTCCGACTTGGCTAAGGACTTGGGCAGGGGTGACCTCTGTGGGTATTGTGGTGGGAGGTGATGAGAAGAGAGTGGGCAGGGGCAGAGAAGGTCAGGCCCTGCAGGTGGGTGCATGAGAACTTTCATCAAGTGTATGGCCCCAGGAGAGTAAGGTGTGCCTCTTGGCCAAGGCCAGAAAGGGCCAAGCGCAGGGTCTGTCACAGGGTTTTTTGCCTGTTTTACCAATATTTAATGACTACCTTTTATGTACCAGGAACTGTGCTTGGTGCCAGAAATTCAGAGAATTGGTCTGCTTCCAGGCGAGGGAGTCTGGGGCAGAGGAAAAAGCATGGATATGGAGACAGGCCCAGGTCTCTGGGAGGCTCAGGTTCCTGTCTTCAAAATGGGGACAGTACTTTTTCACTCACAGATGAGTGGAGAGAATTAAATAAAGCAAAACATATAAAACACTTAGCATAGCAGCTGGCCTGTAATAAGTGATCAATACGTTGAGTTTGTTTCCATTGTTCTGCTCTGGGAGGAGCTCACCATCTGGTGTGGCTGGGTATGGGGGGAGCCTGGGAAAATGCTTCCCAGCTCCCAGTTGCTAATAGAGTTGGAGGCTTGGGCTTTGAAAACCTGGTTATCAGCTCAGCACCTGTAGCACAGTGGTTACAGCACCAGCCATGTACACCGAGGTTAGCAGGTTCTAACCCAGCTCGGGCCAGCTAAACAACAATGACAACTTCAACCAAAAAATAGCTGGCTGTGTGGCAGGTGCCTGTAGTCCCAGCTACTTGGGAAGCTGAGGCAGGAGAATCGCTTAAGCCTAAGAGTTTGAGGTTGCTGTGAGCTATGATGCCAAGGCACTCTACTGAGGGCGATACAGTGAGACTTTGTCTCAAAGAAAATTAAAAAAAGAAAATCTTAGTGTTAAATGTGATCAGGGCAAATAAAGTTAAAAGAAAAAGAAAACCTGGTTATCAGAATTCCTCGGACCACAGAAAATGTGGTTTCTGATAGATCTCACCACTTGAAAATGGTGGCTATACTTGAGTGCTTGGGCGGTTGCTGAGCACAGAGCCAGATCCAGAGGCAGGAGGGGTAGGTGCAGGAATTTAGAGAAGTGCTGAGAACAGAGGACATTCTCAGAATGCTTGAGGAGTCTTGACAACTCAGCTTCCTTGGCTTTTAACATAGTTCTTGGGAGTGGGGGCCGGATGAGGGGTGTGTAGAAACCAGGGTGAGATTTGTGATCTGGAGTGGGGCTACCCAGGTGCAAGCCACACACATTATTTCAAATTTGCTAGTAGCCACTAGCATTGTTATAAGAAATAACAATAAGTAAGTGAAATTAACTTTAATAATGTATTTCATTTAATTCAGTTTGTCTAAATTGTTATTTCAGTTGTAATCAGTATAAAAATTATAAAGGGGGCTTGTTGTGGGGATGTTTGGCACACCTTTTGAGTGTGAGACATAACCACAAGAGAGATTCTACTTAACACAATCAAATAATATTTTGTCCTGGTTATTTGTACACCCACATTAACCTAAAATAAATTTACTTTTCAATTAAAAAAATTATGAATGAGATATTTTACATTCATTTTTTTCATACAAAGTCTTTGAAGTCTAGAGTACATTTTACACTTATAGCACATCTCAGTTTGGAACCAGCTTCATTCACCTGCTCCATAACCACATGTGACCAGTGGCTACTGTATTGGACAGCACAGGTCTAGAATCTAGAATTTCTTGCCAAGGAGCACCCAGGGGCCAGAAGTGTCCTAGACACTGGGATTTATTATTCTGTTCCCTTCTTATAAAATGTCTATAATGAATCCCAGGGGGACTTTACTTGAAAAATAAGAGCTATTTTGAGTCACTTGTTCTAGATGGTGATTTGTGCTCTCCAGAACCAGTCCTGGCTATGGGTCTCACCAACTGGGTTCATGTCTCTGCCACTTGCTGGTTCTGGGACTGACTTCAAGCCATTCCTGAAGCTTCCTGAGTCTCAGAAACTTTGTTGAAAGTGGAACTAATGATTTCCATCTTGTTGGGTAGCTATGAGGATGAAATAAAATAATGAGTTATTGCTATGGGATACTCTATGTCAAGAAATAATTATTTTCATTTTCCTAAATCAAATGAAAACAAGTTTGAATTCTCCTACTATCTAAATTTGGCAAAGTTTTCTAGTTGGCATTTCTGTACTTCAGTCTCCACCCTTTCCTGCCATGAAAATGGAGGAGGGGTGCTTTGGGAATCAGGGAAATGGGAACGGGAGGGGCCTAGACCTCGGCCCTTGGTGATGACAACTGCCTCTGGCCTGTCCTTATCCAGATTTGGGTGATCCTCTGGAGGAGGCAGGTCCTTACAGCCATCTTGTGCCAGCTCAGCTCTGCCATTTCTAGGACACCAACAGCACGCAGGCACTGTGCTGCAGTGGGAGGCTTGCCAGCCACTCCAGAGCCTCAGTCATCCACCTGTCTTGAGATCCAAGTCTGGGATCCTCCTCTGAAAGCCACGGGTCCTTCCTCCCTCTCTGTCCTGTCTCCTAGCCTGTGAAGCAAAGGCCTGGGCCTACCTAACCATATCCCCTTTCTTTTTCCAGAAAGAAAAATCCAGAAAACTCCCCTAGGGTATGGAGTACAAATCTCATTGTCACAAAATATGGCTGCTCTGTCCAGGGGTGGTGGGAGAACACATTTTATTATTCTGTGAATGGCTCCTCTAACCACTTGGCCCCAACAACAGCAGAAAGCAGTAACTGCTACATGCACTTATTAACATAGCATCCTGGCACATGGATCTAGCACAGGGTTGGCACTTCACGAGGTCAAGTTCCTCTATGCCCAGTCCCATCTAAAGAATGAATTAAATAATTCCTACCTTCTGGGGGTTTTCTGAGCCTTAAATGAGAGAATGTATGTTAAAGTTCTTTGTATAGTTATCAAATATTATTGAGACTTTTCCTTCCCTGCCTGGGATTTTTTTCTGGTCTGGAAGCTGGGTTGAGGCTGCAGCTTTGGTTTAAAGGTGCCCCTTCTCTTGGCCTCTCAGAGCAGGTGCTGCTGCCACCAGGTTCAGCTAGGTGTTCCCATGAGGAGCACTAGGAGCTCTCACTGGGAGCTCCAACCTCTAGAGTGAGCTCCTCTGAATTAATACCTTACTGCCTGTTCCACTCTGGGAGAGGACAAGGACCTAGGTGTCATTGGCAGTGGGAGATGACATCTTTATTTTCTCTCAGCCTACTGCGTGGGGTACCTAGTCAGTGCTCTGAGATTGGGATCCACCTGGGTTATTAAGAAAATTTATAGTCCATCCTTCCTGGGACTCAGGGGAGCAAGGCCATGGTGCTTCTTATCTCCTTGGCCTGGGTTTGGTGAGGATTTTCTGATGGGGAAGGAGGGCTCCAAGCAGATCCCACGTCCTCTGGGCCTTGCATAGAAGGAGCAGGAGCAGGAAGTGCAGGGAGGTGACATGAAGAGTAATTGGGCTTAAGCTGCACTAGAATCAGGGCAGAGTCAGCAGGACAAATGGAAATTCTCCAGGCCTGGGCACCGAAACAGTATTTTCAAGGTTGAGTCCACATCTGACTCTGTGTGGTTGGGTTAATGGGCCTTTGATGCTCACCGCAGTGGTATTTGGGTCACTGGCATTGCTGCTTTTCTAGACCAGGGAACCCTTACCCCCACCAGCCGGCTTCTGTTTCCTGCTGCCTCTCCTGGGGCCTGAGCTCTCAAGGCTGTCATGAATCCTAAAGGAGTCCTTCAAACCAGCGTCACTGTGACTTAGCATCTATTTCAAAAGGGGGCAGTAGTGGTGGGAGGTGTCACAAACTCAAGCACTTTTGGGTACTGTTGTAGACCTGGCTTTTTCTTGTTTGCTGTATGACCTGGTGCAGATCTTAGGTTCTGCAGGGCTTAATGTTCTCTCCTATTAAACAAGCATGAAAATGTGTACTGTGATGGTTTAATCCTATTGGCAGGCGCACATGCTTTAAAAGTCAAAGGCACTATAGACCTTACCTACCAATGATTTGAGAGTATTATGGCAACACCCTTTCCTCACCAAGTCTAGCAGTGTGTAAATTCTGTTCTTTAAAATTAAGTTTCTTTATTGCTTCCTGGGGGCCTACAGGAAACTGCCTCTGATATATTCTCTTAAATCTTGCAGCAGGTAGAGGCAGAAAGCCACATTGTCCTTGACTGACAACCTTCATATGGGTATTTAACAATTTTAATTTTTCCTGATTCTTCTGATAAAAATAGTGCCTGACTAAAAACAAATACATTTGTATTTTCCATCTCCTTAATTAGTTTCTAATTTAGGGGTCCTTATTAGCTTAAAATCATCTTGCTGAAATGGTCCTTGGGTGATAAAAAAAATGTGAAAACCACAATCAGTTCTAGAGAGATCTTACTCTTTAATTATGCTGATTGGAGCACTAGAGACCCCTGGTAAAATGAACCTCTCAGAATAAGCTTGATTTGTGTAATTTGGTTTTTAAAAAATTTGGATGCATATTTATCATGTTCAACTATGTGTTGTTGTTCTCCTTGAGATTCTGACTTGTCTCCTGAGAGCTCAGTGGAGGGATTCTGGGGCTGCTGAGACCCTAGTACTAGAGGGTACTTGGATTCACTGGTAGGGCCCAGCCTGCAGAGAAGACAGGGACCTTAGTCTGTCTGGAAATATAATAATCCCCTTTTTAAAAACAAACAGGAAAGGAAAGGCATAAGGTCACCCAGAGACAGGCTGGGTAAGGATAGACTGATAGAATTTTGGAACTGGATGGTAGCAGAGAGCTTTCCATGAAATAGCAGAAAATGAGCAAATCCTAGGTTAAAGATGTATTTAAAACCAAATTCGAGAAAGTGATATAACTTTAGAGGCAATAGGAAGACCCAGTTGCTCAAAACTACGTCTCCCACCATCTAAACCCATGAGTTAGTATTAGCTTCACTAAAATTTGGATAACCAGATGTCACATGAAAGAAAGGATGTCTACCAACCATGGTGTCTTCTGATCACAGAGTTGAAGCTATCCTTGATTAAGCCTTATGTATAACTACCACTCTATACAAGGCCACCCCCAAAGGAATCCAGACAAATGACCTAATTTCTTCAACATGAATGATGTTGAGTTGGGGAAGGAGGTTTGTTACAGATTAAGAGAGTCTTAAGAAACACACCAACCAAATGGGTCTTATTTGAATCCTGATTTGAGCTGACCTACTGTAGCAGGACATGTTTCAGAGAGTCAGGGAGATTAAACACAGGCTGGGTGTTAGATGTAAAGGAGTTAGTGTTAGGGTTTTAGGGTGTATCATGTAGCAATATTATATGCTGATGTATTTATAGACACTATGATAAGATGTCTGGGATTTTCTGTAAAAGAATTTGGAAAACATAGAAAAACCATACACATTTTGTGTGTATTTGAATACTTCAGTGATAAAAAAAAAAAGGAAGAAAGAGAAGAAGTATCCTTATTAGCTGTCTGGGCTCTGCAATTTCACCATTAAGAGCTTTGTTCATCTAGCTTAAACTTTTCTATATCCAATAATACACAGCTTCTTCTGGGAGTGTGGGTTAGCCATTAGGAAAGTAACAGTAGGACAGAACATGTCCACAGAACAGAATACTGTAGAGGTCACATGCAAAGTGGTTTCAGGGTAAGGTAAGTCTGGGGAAGGCTGTATTGAGCAAAGCCAAAGAGATTGCGTCAGAGCCTTGGTTGTGCTAATACACTGTGCATCTTGGAGGCGGCAAAGGTGTAGCAATGCAGTGTTCCCCCAAATGATTTGTAATGTACTTCAAAGGAGGTAGAAACTTCCAGGTCTTCCCAGGGAACATCAGAGTAAGGTCAGAAGCCTGGGTTCCAGAACTATTTTTGTTTACTAATTAGGTACTAGGCAATCATTCAAATTTTTCTGAGCCTCAGTTTTTCTGTCTGTAAGATGAGCTTTACATCACTTGCCATCTACCTTATGAGAATGTGAAAGCCCAAAACCAAAGAATGAGTTATGTGATTATTTGGTGCCATTTTCTGAAACTTTGGTCCACCAGACATTTCCTAGAAGCTCGGACAGTGTGGCTTTGTCCATAGGTTGTAGTCTGAGACAGTAGTGTTGTGACAAGTTCTCTGCTCTTTGGGAGGTCATGGTGAAATTGAGGAAGCAATACAAATAAATAGTGATGGAGACCAGCAACGCAGTCCAGCCTAGGGATAAGTGAACAGTGCCGGTTCCAGAGGAGAGGGGGGATGGCTCTTGGCTGGGGTGCATGATGGCCACCTAGAGGAGGTGGTCCTTGACCTGGGAGCCTGGAGAAGATTTAGACGGGAGATTCCTTTGTTGGTTATGGGTTCGTCAGTTGGAACCCTTCCCTTGCCTTCACCTCCACACACCCACGTCCTGCAGCTGAGCATATAAACTTTGTTTGGATTGTGGTGTTATTTGCTGCGGGGGCCCAAGTCGTCCCTATCCGGAGCTTAGGTTGATGTTCCCCTGCCTGGCCCTTGCGGCCACTCTCATCTTCTCCACCATTCTTTCTCCATCCAGTTTCTTTCTTCCCACCAATGCCCAGAAAGGCGGGGATTACTCATTCTGCCCACACTCATTCACTCCTGCCCTCTCTTTTAAGTTAAAAAAAAAAGTGTAAACCACTGAGACAAAGCAACAGATATGACTCAGAGACACCCAGTCCTTCATGGGAAATGTGTATCTTCATCAGATCACTCCTAAGGGCAGTGAGAGCTGATAAATCCATGGAGCATCGGCCAGGTGGGCAGTGGATATCTAGGTGGAGGGAAGGGACTGAGGCACAGCCGAAGCTGGCTCAGTGTCTTGGGTGCAGAGAGCTGGCTGGGGGCCCTGACCCTCCTCCTGGGTATGCATGGAGTTACTTGGAATGTGAATACCAGTCAAGGGCACTTGTTACCTAAGAGTGCACTCTGCCCTGTAATTTGTGCAGCAGAAATGAAAGAGAAGGCCCTAGAAAAGGACAGTGCTGTGGTGGATACTTCAAAAAGGTGTGCCAGTGCCCAGGTGCCCTGAGCAGGCCACATCAGGATTTATAGACATGCTGACACATGCCCTGTCCTTAAGGGGTGTAAGCTATTGTTAGTATTGATATTTGGGGAAAGGACTTACTCAGTGTCTGGCACAAAGTTGGCCCCCACTGTGGACTTGCACAGCAACCTCAGTGCCTCTGCATTGGGGTCAGAGAGCCTGATGTGGGTGGGGTTCTGGCTCTGCCACTTGGGGATGGTGATGTCGTCTTACTGAGATGCAGTGTTTGAGGACTGTGTAAACTGGGGTAACCACATGTCCCTCTGGGCATTGTTGTGGGGACAAGATGAGATGATCCAGAGACCCTTGCTCTCAGTGGGCCCCCAACAATTCTTGGTTTTCATCCTTTCCCCCTCTGCCACTGAGAGACATGGGATAAGTTGCCTTGAGCCTCAGTTTCCTCATCTGTTAAATGAAAATAATTATTTAGATCTCCTGTTCTGGTGATACCATTTAACCATGAAGGAAGTTTAATAGGCAATGTATGTGAGAACATGTCAAGGAGTAAAAAGAGTTGAACATTAAAGAGATGCGTACATGTGTGTTCATATGTGCAAACCCACGAACATAAGCCGTATAGCTGAGAGTGGCAAAATATGTTCCCACAGTGGTGCAGGTGGTCTGGGAGGGACACACATTAGCACCAGCTCTGGACTGGCTTGGGTTGTCCCTTTTGGGTGTTTTATTTTCCCAGGGTGGATTGCCTGCTCTTCTGGCCCCCACAGCACGCAGCAGAGTGTGGCAAGAGGGAATTACAGGGGCCAGGCCAGCAGAACCGGCACCGAGCCTACCTCTCAGACTGCGCTGTGTGCCCCTGAGCAGGTTATCAAACCACTCCCGCAGACACAAGAAAAGAAGGCTAAAATGTACCTGTGACAAGACACAGGGATCCCACAGGGTGACGAGTGAAAGCCTTCCTCCCTTGTACAGCGGTGACCAATGGAAGAGGCCACCATCCTTCTGACTAGCAGCCAGGCCTTCTGAGCCCAGTGGAACAAAAAATTTAATAATGCTGGATAATGGATCCATGTGCGTGCTGTCTTTTGGGGAGACAGTGGCGATTATTTTTATATTAGAGAGATACTTTTTAAAGAAGCCTCCCCTGACCCTGCATTGCTTTTATGACTCCAAGAATATATCTTCTCCTAGCCGTGGTGGGTAACAGTCAGGTGGCCACTGGCACTGAGACCAGCCATCCATTAACCCACTTATTCTAATTAGTTTGTAACTCAGCACTCACTCTGGGCTTTGATTTACAGTTAATGGTTCATCTTTAAGTGAGCCATTGTCTGGAATCTTCCGTCAGTCAATGGCTGACTTTTAGGAAGTGGCGGTATTGAGCTGGCAGCCCAGTAATGAGTCCTGGAATGCCAAATCTAATATTTTGGCCAATATTTCCCTTATATGTTCTCTACCAAGCTCATAAAGAACTCCTCCAAAATATGCACTGGTTTCAAGGCCCTGTGGTATGGTAAGAAGAGCCCAAGGCTGTGAGTTGGGATATAGGAGCCCCCAGCCCAGCTTTATGGCTGACCCCTGACTCCCTGAGCTACACCAAGCAGGGAAGTCACCAGACCCCTCTGGGCCTGGGGGTCTTGTCTGAAGGATGGGCAGGACTGGAGGGGAGTTCCTCCCCTGCGCTTCTGACTTCAGTTAGACACCACTGGGGTCAGTGCAACCAGGTGAATGGTACTATGTAGTAAATTAGAAAGATCTTTGTTCAGTTACAAAAACAAAACAAAAAACTACTCCATATAAGAAACAAACGAAAATAACACAGAAGCATTTAACTGAGTGAAGGAACTTGTGACACCCCCCATCCCCAAAGATCACCACTGTCCACAATATAGGGAATTGTTATGTCTATCCCTGTCACAGTTTATATCTATGCTGTTACAGAAAACAAATATATATCCATATTAAATGACAGTTGGATCAAGCTATAATAAATGTTGTGCCTGCAGTAAAGTGTTTTTACTTTATCTTTGTAAAAAGGCTCATATATATGTCTGTAATTCTCTATAACATGTTTTTTTATAATGTGGATATAACTCATTAATCGGATGGCATTTATTTAACCTCACTGATGGACATCTGGGTGGTAGCAGTAAATTTTAATTGATTTGCTGTTTGGTTGCCCTTCTCCTCCTCTGGGAGGGGTCAGACTAGAGGCAGAGGGAGGGGAAGAGAACGTCCACAGGGCACCCGCCTCCTTCCCCAGCTGAAGAAACCCTCTCTCACCTCTCAGGGAATCTTCTCCCCAGAACTTTGGCACCAAGGCCAAATTTGGGGTGGGAGACCAGAATTCAGTAAGAAAGGCCATGGGAGGCTGGGATGGGGCTGGGGGTTCAGCATGTGCTGGGCAGGTGGGCCTGAGAATTTGAACATTGGACTGAGTACAGTCCAATTGCTCCTGGAACCACAGTGTCAGAAGCTGGTATAACGGCTCACCTCAGGGGGTCAGGGAGCAGAGGTGGGCACAGCCCTCCGCAGAAGGGCAGGCCAGGAGCAGAGCTGGCCCAGTGCAGGTCCCAGGCCATTCTGCCTCCCTGATTCTTTTGGCAAAGAGGTAGGGAGGTCCGGCCACCAAGGCCGGCCTGGCAGACCTGGCTCTGCCTACATGCTGCTCCCAGCCTCCCTCACGGTCAGAGGCTGGTGACTTGCCCTCCTCTATGTAGGCTGATGGGAGGTGGGATCCTGGGCACAGCGCTATTAGCATCTGTTTCTGTGAGAAGGCAGAAGGGAAAAAATTTTGGCTCTTGCACCTGAAATAATCTCTTATTTCCTGTTGTGTTTAATTGAATTAGCATTTTCAATTAGGTAAAACATTTGTATGGTTTGAAAATTAAAATACTGTACAAGGAGATACACCAGAATTTCTCCCTCTTATCTCTGCCCTTTACCGTTTCATCACTTTCCTTGTCACCCCCATAGGGAACCAGTGATACTACTTTTTGGGTTATTCCCCAGATTTTCTTTTTTTTTTTTTTGAGACGGAGCCTCAAGCTATCCCCCTGGGTAGAGTGCCATGGCATCACAGCTCATAGCAACCTCCAACTCCTGGGCTCAAGCGAGTCTCCTGCCTCAGCCTCCCAAGTAGCTGGGACCACAG